>QFDD01002861.1:0-26193 GCA_006871305.1 Vachellia collinsii | reverse complement strand
TATCTCCCATCTCATGATTACTAGCAATATCATTATTTCTTTCCAAGGATTTTTATAAGTATATTTTAAAAATTCAATTATTTTGCTTTTAGAATTCTCATTTCTAAAAGCTCCCACTTATCAAAAAGAATGCTAACTTCATTGAATGCATAACACTACATCATTTATATATACAAAATATCAATACATAACATCATCAACAGTTACAAAGTAAACCTAATACATTAGTTAAACATTGGAACAATAAGTTATTATGGCTTTTCTCAATTTTCTAAGTTTGGGCGTTTTTAGCATAAACTGAGTTGACATATCTAATGCCCACACCCAAAGAGTAGTCAATTTATATTTTCCTTTGCCTAAAGCCATAACTGCTTTTCTATATTCCAGCATCACATTAGCGTAGAATTCAGCGCTTTCCATGTCACTGACACATTCAGCATACTTTGCAATCACACCATTTATTTGCTTCACGTTTCTTAATTTGATTGCATCGCGTCACGCTATGGCTTTGGCTAATTTAGAAGTTAATGGTTGATTTACTTCTTTGTCCACATTTTCTAAAATTTCAGCATCAGGGATTTCACTTTTAGGTCCAGAGTCAGTGTAAACCATTTGAGGTTCCACTTGAGCTTCCAAAGGATTTTGTTCGAGATTCTCTTCAATTAATTCTTCAGGATCTTCTTCCTCAAAGAAGACTTCTTCTTCAAGATCCTGTTCTAAATCAGCTTCAAGTACATCTACTTGAATGTGATCATCCAAGTATTCATAAATCACAGATCCGTACTCATTCGTTCCAGTGCTCTTTGAAGAATTTGACATCTTTGTAACCTAAATAGAATTAAATAACTTAAATTATTATTTAATTACGCAAATAATCTTCAAAGTGCACTGAATTCTTCATTAAAATGGATCTGATTTGCCATTAAAAATAGGCAAACGATATACCAAACTCAAGATCTCGAATTTACAAAATTTTAGAAACAAACCGCAGCTCATTTGGACGACTCACGCACCTACACGCGCCCTGAGAAGGAAAAATCACTTAAAAATGAAAAATTCATTTAACTCCCACTTTCGGTGACGGCGCGTGACATACACGCGCCGCCAAGGAGGAAGATGCTCGTCGCCCCCGCCATCCCATTGGTCGTCACGCGCCGATAGCCTATTGGTGGACTTGTCAGAATTCACTTCTAACTTGCCACGTGGCACATTGATTTTTTTTTAACTCTGGCCGGTTTTTTTTTTTAAATTGGATTCGGGTTGGGCGAACCCGATCCAGCCCAGTTGGTGTGTGGATCGGGTTGGGCTGACCCGAATTGTTTTTTTCTAAAAAAAATTTTGTGGATTCGGGTTGGGCTACCCGATCCACTCTTTTTTTTTTTTGAAAAAAATCTTTTATTTGGGCCACAAGCCCAAATTCGATTTTTTTTTTTGGGTTTGGGCCTCGGAGCCCAACTGCATAATTATTTCTTTTTAAATTTTTTTTATCAAACGCTGAAACGACGCCGTTTTGCATTCTGTACGGTCGTCTTCAACCTCTAGCCGGGTCGCTCCAGACCCGGTTGGAGCAGCGGGTCGGGTCCGTCGGACCCGAACCTTCTCTCCTCCGTTTCTCCGCCGTTCGACATCCGTTTTCAGCGTTCTTGGTGTCGTTTTTCTCGTTTTTTCGTGCTCTACACAATGGGATATATATTTGAGCCTAAATCTTACGTTTTCAAGGAACCCATTTTGGAAAACCTAAACTTTGCTCTCAGCATTCGTCTCGAATCACGTTTTCCATGCGAATTTTCCTCTCATAAATGGTTTTTGGGTCAATTTCATTTTTTGGAGATGCTTAATTCATCAGAGAGCGCTGTAATAAACAGGATAAAAATTTAGGCTACATCATTTTTCTATTCCAAAAGCATGCATGCATATGACAGATCAATATATACAATTTCACAGCCACAGAAACATTTAATTAGGCTCTGATACCACTGTAAGGATTTAGAACATACCTGAGACGCTATAAGATGTTCACGGTACCCACACAACCGGATCACGTAGTACGGATGCGATTATCTTTCACAGCAGTAACACAGAGAGTGAGAGAAAGAACTTTGGAAAAAGGAAGGAACTGAGGGAGTTTGTCTCTAAAATGAAGAACGTTACCACTCTCTGTCTATTCTTTCTCTTTTATTTTTAAAAGAGTGGCAGTTTTTTCTTTTTAAATTTCAAAATATAAAACTGCACGTCCAACTTCTCCCTTTTTAACCGTTCCCTCCCTTTCTTTACTTATTATTTAATTGTTTTGGGGAATTCTACTTTCATTAACCCTATATTATTGATTATTGTATTCTATACCCAATATAATGGGTTGGGCCTAATCCACCAAGGGTGGACTAGCCCAATTTTCTAACAGATATGAATTGATCATGATAACCCAACACTTCAAAATGCACTGTACCATTATTCCACAACACCCAAAATACCCCCACTATATCCTTGGGCATCTCCGACTTCAAAATTATTAAAAACCCAGGGACTTCGCAATTTTTTGTGCTTTCACACCTCTACTTCTTGTCTCAAGGATAGCAAGGAAGTCCAACTTGTGTTTTTTACATAGCTCTAGTATCAAACCTAGGAAGGATTTAGAGCATGTACCTCTACTATTCCAGCTCGGGTCTCTATTTATCATCACTACGCCACTCCCATTTGCCCCTAAAGAGGCTTGACTCGGTTTGAGTGTTTGACAACATCGTTATTCTAGAGAGAAATGTTTTTCCCATCTTGATTATTTTGCACCTCTAGTTCAATATGGTCAATATTAATGGGTGGCTCCTTTAGGACTAATTCCTGCTTATCCAATTCAATATTTGGACTATTCAAATAGGCCCACCAAACCCATCAACATCCTCATCCGTAAAGATTGCAAATGGGTTTACATTTGTCTTGTCATGTTGTACCACCGTATCCATATTAATGGGGCCCACTTCTTCCCTTCTTAATACTCCTGAGGGATCCTTGCCTTTTTTACCTCTATGCTTCACACTCCTACGCCCTTGGTCCATTGGGACCCACTTTCGAATAGTCACATCCTTTCCAAATTTATGAGAATCAATATTAGTTCCATGACTACATTTTGCCTTCAGCATCTCCGTATTTAATGCCCCATTATTCTCTTTGCCCAGATTCCTCGCCTCTTTTTTACAGATAGGTGGTTTCTTGATTTTTGACGAGATATTCTCCTTCTTTCCCCCAGATTCAGGGACCCCATTCCTCCTCCGTAATGGTTTCTTCACTAGGTTCCACTCTCCCACGAACGCCCTACTTGGAGTCATTACACCGATGGAGTTGATCTCTCCTTCCTCCCTTCCACGAGTTCTTTTCCTAGTACCTGTCTCATTCCTAGGTATCTCTGTGTCCTTCCACTACAAAAAAATGGGACATTTGTAGCGGTTAATTTGTAGAGGTTTTAAAAACCGCAACAAAATCTATAAATTGTAGCGGTTTTAAACTAATTTACCTTGGAAAATAAGCGTTTGCCACGATGGCTATTTAGTAGCGGTTTAAAACCAAGACAAAATGTGGTGCGAATGACCCGCCAAAATTGTAGCGTAAATTTGCAGCGGTTTTTTGAAAAAAAGCGCGGCAAAATACGAAAGGTCACAACTTTGTAGCTTTTTTTGTAACCGCAACAAAATAAACCGATGCAAAATTGAAACGTCACTGATTTCCCTCCAATTTAGCAGCGGTTTTGTAAAACCGCTACTAATTTACGTGTTTTCCAAGAAGTGATCTTATTTTGCAGCGGTTTTTTCTAGAACCGCTTCTAATTTGTAGCGGTTTATGTAAAACCGCTGCTAACTCCTCGCTCTATATATTTAACTTCCATTTTATCAAAAACGTCACATCGAAAGAGTTTCAGAAAGTAAAATAGAGAGAGATCAGTCTATTCTTGAGCTAAAAATGTATTAATTTTGTTTTTATTTTATTATTTTTTTGGTTTTACTTTTTAACTTTATTTTAATGTTTTTTTATTTTATTATAGATGTCTAGTCCCAATCCTACACGCAGGCCTGGGAAGGAGCATATGATACCGCATGAGGACTGTAACACCTTCCTTAGCTTGCTCTATTTTATATTAGAGATCAATTATGAACCACTTTATGGCCTTCCAATGCTTAGAATTAGCTAACCAAGTGATATTTTAAAACTTTGTAAAAATTACTGTTCACTTGGTAAATTTCAGATTTTTGACCAACTTTGAAAATTCATAAGTAATTCTAGAAAAATAGAAATTAAGCGGTTCAAGTCCCTAAATGAAGATTGTTGAGTCCCCTATAGGAAACAAATATCCATTTGACCAATTTCTTGACCAATTAATACAGTTTATTACGTGAATAAACACTCTTCACTTGGTCATTTTCCTTTTTCCAGATTTTTCCTCTAACTTTGGAGCATCATAACTTTTTGTACAAAACTACAAATTTAGACTCATTTTAAAGCTTGCCATGAGAACTATTTAACTGGAAAATTTCAAATCATTTGGACCTGGTTTGCTCAGGTTCATCATTACCTCAATTTGGACCATTATTAAGGTGTTGGATCCTTTGACTTTGCTTTAGCATGCTTATTTTTTTTTTTCTCTATGCATTTATCATTATCACATAATGAACTAGCATGCTTGACATATTTGTACAGCACATATAACATGTTTAGCATTATAGGAGTTCATCATACATATTCAAATAATTTAACAAAATTCTACATATACATGTTTTACATCACAAGCATGCATCTTCTTTCAATTTGAGATTAAATTTCCCCCCCTAAGCTTCTTCCTTCCTTGCTTGACTTTGCTTGAGCCTTAACCTAGAAGGTTATATTTTTGAGGAGAATGAGATTCTTGGAATCCCAATAGCAAAAGTCACTAATACATACATTAACATGCATGATTATCATTTATTTTCTCTCTAGCTATGCATGAACATTTTAGATGCACTTTGAAAACCCTTTGCATATAGCCATGGCATGTCATAAACACAACTTCACATGTTCACATAGCATACAAAATAGCACAATAAATAAACAACAACCAATGACAATATTAATGTAAAAATTAGTAACTTTGCTACCTTAAGTCCTTGCTTTTCACTTAACTTTGGTGACTTGCTTCTTGCTCTTTGGAAACTTTCCTTTGCAACTTAACTTCCTACACATAGCATAGTGCATTTGGCATCAATAATAAGCCATAAACCATGCATTATAACATTCAAAACCTCACTAAAACCTCTCTTGAACTTTAAGGGTCCTAAAGCCCTTAACTTTGCCAAAATTGATTCCAATGCTTCCAAAATTGTTCCCTCACTTATACCTTACACAATTTTACCTTCTAAATCCATTGGAAGAATCAAAATCACCAAAATCACTCTTTTTCTATCACTTTCCCTGCAGCACGAAATTTTTCCAAAAATTGGGAAAAATGTGATTTTTCAACTTCTACCTTCACATACATGCATAATCACATTCCTTGATCATTTTCTCATCATTAAACAATGCAAAATCATTCCTTCCCCTTCATGAACAGTGTCAACCAGCAGCCATGAACAGTGACTTCATGCCAATATTTCAATACAAGCTCAAAACAACTCAAACAAACTACCAATAGGTTCCAAATCATGCATAGTGTTGATTTCTAGTATCTATTGCTTCTAAATCTCACTCCTTCTCATTTTCTCTCTCAAAAACCTAAACTTTTCTGCAGCAAAATCTCATCATGAACTCAAAAATAAAACTATCGAATTGAAGAGGAAGGCTTAGAATCATGGATTCGAGAAGATTTCATGCATAATCACTATTTACCTTGGAATTTTGAGTGATTTTCCTTCTCTTCTCTTGCCTTGAAATCACGACACTTTTGCCGTCTCTTCCCTCTCACTATGACCGACTGTTGCTGCAGAAAATGGTGTGGAAGATGGTCTAATAAAGTGGTGCATGTGTGTTAAATTATGTGGGACCCACTTGGTCTTGAAAAATAATTTTAGATAAGCATGTTTTACCACTTATTTGAGATCTTTTACCTCTCTTTTCCTCTTGAAATATGATAATGACAAGTGGCAATTTCATGGCCCCACAACTTCCTTTACAAAAACTTTATGTTCTATAAAGTTACTTTATAGCACCGGGAATGCTTCTCGGTAAACCACTGATCACTTAATCAGTTTAGGGTCATTAAAAATTTCCTAAATTTATCGGATACTTCCATGATTTTTCTTTCCTCAAAATGCTTTCTGGAATATCTTTAATTAATTTTTAAAGAAAATCCTAATTCGAGGTTTTTCCGGGCCTTTTCTTTCCGATCGAGAAAACTGTCTCTGCCTTTCTCTTGGAAACAATTTTATAAAATACTAGAATTTCTGAGCTATTTTTCCTTACTCTGAGGCCTCTAGGTATTTTAAATAATTATTTTTGACTAATTATTTATTAAATAGCCAAAAATTAAATGACCTTTAAAATTACCGCGAAGGTTATTTTGGTCATTTTAACTCAAACCAGGCTTCAATTACTGATCAGTGAATTTTTCTCTATCTTTTGGGACTCTGTAAAATTTTCTGATATTTTGGTCAAACTTTGACCAAAATGCCCTTGAATCTCATAAATGGCAATTTGGACCCTTGAATTTCCAAATTTCACTTTAGTCCCAATTGAAATGACACCTTTGTCCTTGCTTTTTCAAAATGACCATTCTGCTTTACCTTTTATATGCTTAGCAGAATGGCATTTTTACTCTTCCTTTCCTTTCCTTTCGTCTTCTGAACCTTTAACTAATCTTTAGCTACTCGTTTAGGATTTATATCCAGTTGTCAAAAACCTGGATATTACAAGGACATCCCAAAACGAAGTGACGCTGAGGCCAATCCTGAGGAGCAAGAGTTTTCGGATGCTGGCGGCGCTGAGGCCAATCCTAACAACACATATCTCAACGTCGAAGATTTTGATATTCCAGATATCTCAGTCAAGGCAGCTGAGAACTTCGAGGATGAGGATATCGCCAGGGAACAGGGATTCCTTCGGCCTTCTGCTTCACGGTCCACTGGCTTTGAAGTGGACATTCAGGGTAAGTAATTTAGATTTATATTTTGTATTAAAATTGATGAATTAATTTAATTTATATTGTTAATGTTTGAATGAAATATGCAGATACGACAGGGCGGCTGCAAAAGAGGAAGCTGGCATTGAGGGATGTTTCTCAGCTCGATGCTGGCCATCAGATAGTGGTACCCTGGAATGAGCTGACACGGCAACCGATCGGGAAGGCCGGTCAGCTGTACCACCGCTACCTGTCGGAGCAAGGAGGGAACTACGGCCAGTTTGACATCAGCGCCGAGACATGGAAGAGGGTGCGGAAAGAAGATAAGGATTGGGTTTGGGAGAATAAAGTTAAGGTATAATTTTAATATATTTCTTTAAATTAAGTTATTACTTTTTTAAAAAATACTGACTAACTTTGATATGTTTTTTTGCAGAATAAATTTGCTGTGCGGGATGCGCACAAGAACTACTCTATCTCGAAGATGGGAGAGGGGTGGAAGAATGGGCAAAATCGCCTGTACCACTCGAAAAACCGGGATGGCACGCGGACTACGCAGGAGCTGGCAGAAGACGTGCCTAACCTGGTCCAGCCCGAAAGTTGGGTAAGATTTGTCTGGTGGAGGAGGTCACTGAGCAGTATGGCTATCTCCAGGCGAGCTGCATAGAGCCGCGCACGCTAGACGATCCACCATACTGCAGGATCGAAGCCATTCTCTTGCACTTATGCTGAGATGGTAAATCTAAAATTAATTGTTATTAAAATTGTTAATTGTTTTTTAATTGTTAATTGTTATCAAAATTGTTATATTATGTTTATATAGGACGACGCAGCGAGGAGGGAGGGTCGGAGGGCCAGCCACAGGCACAATGACGGGACTCCATTATCTGAGGAGACTGAGCAGATTATTGTAAGTATATTTTGTATTTTCTATAAATATTTAATATTTATTGTATTTATATAATTATTTAATATCATTTGTTTTTAATTTCAGGAGCGTATTTAGCGAACTGACGCTGAGCTCAGGGAGTCCTAGGGATCAACCTTAGACCCCACTCTCTCACTGAAGACAGCAATGGAAGGGCGTGATCAGCACCCTGGCCGACTTCCAGGCTTCAGGTTTGGGGCGACGAGGACCAGAGTCTTCCGGAGTAGCAGATATGAAGCTGGGACTTCATCTTCTGCTGCTACATCCCAGGAGACCACATCGGGACCCAGGAGGCACGGTGATTCCGATGTGGACCGAGAGTCTCTACGCGCTGAGCTGAGAGAGGAGGTTCTGGAGCAGGTCGACGCTTGAGTGGATGCCCAAGTCCAGGCATGGGTCGAGACCCAGGTGCAGGCCCATGTTCAAACACAGGCACAGATGCAGGCGCAGATGGAGATGTGGAGGCAGGTTGCCAAATCCATGCTCCAGATAGCATTTCACCAGGTTCAGTCTGGCATCGCTCCTCCGCAGCTCTCGCCGATGGTCTTGCCGATCTTCGCGCCACCACCAGCTTAGCCTGATCCCCAGCCTCCTCGGACAGATGATCGTCAAGAGGGTCAGCACGGCCCACCACCCCCTCAGCCGGATTCGTGATCGAGTTTTTTTTTATTTTACTTGTACAGATTGTAAAAATTTTAAAATTGTTATTATTTAAATTTAAGAATTAAAATATTTAAAATTTGGAAATGTATGCCTCAATTTACTACAAAATATACTCTCCCCTTGTATCGATAGGATAGAGGGAAGATTTTAATTGATACTATTTTTACTGCATACAATGTTAACGGGTTCAAGTTATGCACAGTTTCACGCGACCAAGGCTCTCTCACCCAGAATTCTGGAGTTTTTGGCACTTTTGGTACAAGAAGTTATGCGAGCTGCAGTGACGGTGACATGCATATCGGTGGCATCCCCTACTATGGGAAATTGGTCGATATAATCGAACTGAATTATCAGGGGCATTTTACCGTCACGTTATTCAAGTGCTCTTGGGCAAATACGACAACTTCTCGTGGATTCACTACTGATGAGTTGGGAATCACATCTGTGAATTTTTCAAGACTTATTCACACAGGTGACTCTCCAGACGATGAGCCGTACATTCTAGCATCTGAGGCACAACATGTTTATTATGTGGAGGACGAGAAGCATAAAGATTGGAGTATGGTTGTTCATCTTAAGCCTAGAGATCTTTATGACATGGGTGATAGCGATGAACATATTATCTATGGGGCGGAGCCATTCCATCCTACTGATTTTGAAAACTTCTTCCCCGAAGGAGATGAAGATTTACCACTTGTCAGGGCAGATGACGCCGAATAAATAATTCAAGTTAGTAATATATATATCCAATTTGTTTCAAGCATTTTATGTTTTTTTCCAACAAAATTTATTAGTAGCGGTTTTTAATCGCTACAAAAACTAATAAACCGCTGCTAATAACAGTGACATAAATAGCTACAAAAAAAACCGCTGCAAAATAAACCGTTGCAAAAAACAGTGACCCAAACCGCTGCTAATTCCTGGCAGACATCCTATAAATACCTTTCCACCCCGATTTCGTTTTCTACTCTTGTTTTCTTTTCTCCCACTGGCTGCTTTACTCATTTATGGGTGGTTTGGAAAGCTTCTGATGATGTGTAGTTTTTGTTATAGGTATTCTTCTTAACCCTTTATATTTTTATTGTATTTATTTAATGTTAATTGTCATTTGTTATGCATTTTGTTTATTTAATTTATTAATATTGATTTTGCTGAAATAATCTTTTATTTTTTAGTTCTTTTCAGGCACTTAAATCATTGTAGCAAATAGTATATGTTATTTAATTATTAGTACTTCATTTTAATTAATTATTCATCTATTATAAATTATAAATTACTTTCTATAATTGTAATAAATTCTTTAATAATTAAAACATTATTCAGAATAAAGTGTATGTTTTTAAAAAATAATTATTTATTTTAGTAGCGGTTTTTTATCCGCTACAAAGGTCCTAGTGAGAGAAATAAGGCATGATTTTTAAATTATGTATATTTTAATTTGTAGCGGTTTTGAACCACTGAAAAATGTTGGCGGGAATTTTTAAATTTTGGCGCTAAACCTATTTTCAATTTGAACATTAGTAGCGGTTAAAAAACCGCTACAATTTTTTTCACCTTTTTTTAATTTTGCAGTGGTTTAGTTGAGCGCTACAATATTTTTTAATTCTTTTTTCGTAATTACATATTAGTAGCGGTTTTATTTCCGCTACAAATTCTCCACCGTTTACTTTGTAGCGGTTATGAAACGCTGTAAAGTCGTAACGGTTTTTCTTGTGTACGCATCGGTTCACTAAAACCGCTGCTAAACCTGTTGCCACGGTGAGTTTTGCAGCGGTTTAGTAAACCGCTACAACATCTCCTGCAGCGGTTAATAACCGCTACAATGACAAGAAATATAGTGTTCACTGAACATCCTTCTACCTCTTTACCACATAAATGTAAAGAGGACTACTCTTGCTGCACTATCCTCTCAGAGCACCCATCACGATGATGACCGTATTTCCCACAATTAAAACATAGCAAGTGCAGACCCTCATACTGCATATGCGTCTCCTTTCCAAAAATCCTGATTGTATAACACATTTCTTTCTTAGCTTTACCATACATTAGAGATTTTAATTAAACCACTTGAGTCCGTTACATAAGCTATAATTAGTCATCCAAATGGAATTTATAATTTCTTACCCGAGTTACTATTCACTTGATAACTTGAAAATTTTGGCCAACTTTAAAAATTCATAACTAATTCTAGAAAAATAGAATGAAGTGGTTAAAGTCTTTAAATAAAGCTTGTTCAATTCCCTACAAAGAAAAAATACTCATTCAACCAATTTCTTGCACAAACAATATAGTTTATTTTGTGAACATTCACTATTCATTTGGTCATTTTTCAATATTTCAGATTTTTCTATTAATTTTGGAAAGTCATAACTTTCTACATACATATCCAAATTTAGAAAACTTTAGCTCATTTTAAATCTTGAAATGTGTAGTATGTTTTTTTTGGAAAAACATCAAAGCAATTGGACTTGGTTTGCCCTATTTTTTTATTACCTTAAGTTGGAACTTTAACCAAGGGTGTTAGACACTTTTCATAAATTCTAGCATACTTTGTTCCTCTCTTTTCATGCATAGAACATCATAATTATCTATCATGCTTGGCATGTATATATAGAACATAACACATATTTGATATTGTAGGAGTTTAACATACATTCATCCAAAAGTCAACATAAACAAAGTACAAGGACATGTTTCAATATGTACAATTGAACTTTAGCTTAGGGTAGTCATTGGAAAGAATGGGATTTCAAAGAAACCCCAGTAGTAAATAATTCTAACTAACACATCAACATGCATGATTATAAATATGTAACATTAACATGCTATGAAACATTAACAACACCTTACTTTCTCACATTAGTATTCATTGCTCAAAGCTAAGGTACATCAAATTTTGCATACCTACAACGATACACAAGTAAGGGTTTATATGTCATAAGGCTACAACCCACATCAATCATGACAAAACAATATACATAACAATCAAATGCAATGTAAATGTGAAAGTTAGAGAATTTGCTACCTTGATAACTTGACTTTCCAATTGACTTTAGTAGCTTCTCACTTGCACTTTGCCAACTTTCCTTTGCAAATCACACTCATACACAATTGATAATACTTTAGGCATTAACAACAAGTCATTTCCAAAGTATTATAACACTTAACAATTCATAAAAGCCCTTTCTTGACAACTTAAGGTTATAATTTTCCAACCTTGCAAAAATTAATTCCAATCCTTTTAAAATTATTTTCTCACTTATACTCTACACAATTTTTCCTTCTAAATCCATTGGAAGCATTAAAATCACCAAAAACTTATTCCTTCCTCAAAAAATTCTAGCTAGCCGAAATATACATAGAAAACTCCAACAATGTGATTTTTCAGCTTCTATCACTACACACATGCATCAAATGAAATCATTAGGAAACACTAGTGGAAAAAGTGCTTTTTTGACCGCATAAAAGAAGTTTTTTAAACTGCATATAGGTAAAGTTTAGATAAGACCGGTTTAAAAAGTATGTATTTTTTAGACCGCATGTAGGTGCGATTTAAAAAGTCTCTCTTTTAGACCGCATATAGAATACGCGGATTCAAAAATCTCTCTTTTAGACCGCATGGATATCCATGCGGTCTAAAAGAGAGAATTTTTTTAAAAAAAAATTCAGTTTCTAGACCGCACAGAGATCCGTGTAGTCTAAAAGACAAACTTTTTAAACCGCACGGATCTCCATGCGGTCTAGAAAGTGAATTATTTTAAAAAAATATTGACATTTTATATCCACATATTTTTTTCATTAAATAAATTTTAAAAAATCTTACAAAATATTAAAAACTAAAAGAAGTCATGACAAAAAATAAATTTTTCATTGAAGACTCATTGGGCTAAACCATACAAACATATAACAAGATATTACAAATTATAAATTATACACAATATATAGTCCCTAAAATTAGATTTACATAATCCTCTCAAGAGTAATGTTTTTTTCTTCATTTTCTTGATTGCAACCTAAAAAAAAATGTCGACAGTCTTATCTTGTTTTGTTGCTCCATTTTGGTTCCTGCAACAGTAACAGTTGAATTAACACACAAACCCCCGCATCTTTTTAGCAGCTACAGAGACAATATCGTAATCAAGGTCAGCCAGCCACAACGCATGTTGTCATTATCACAGAGTTGCAAGTGACATATATCATCTTCTATTTCAAAATATGTGGAACATCAAAAAAATTTAGTCCATGAATATTTACAAGCAGACCTGGCCATGGAATGCAATTTTAAGGCCCTAGAAATTGGAACATGCAAGTAAACGATGAGGGAATACAAAGGGAACATAAATACAAGTTGCAATAGGAAACATCATTTTGTGCAGTGAAATTTCATTAAAGACTATTTCTAAAATCAGACAAACATCGTCCACATCAATCCTAGACAATGACTTGAGATTTGAATAGAAAATTTAAGAAAATTAGTCTCTTCATTCTATCCATATTTCCATATGGAATAGAAATTTAAAATTGTTAAGTGCCTATGTTCATATCAGAGGCTACAACCATTCAAAAGTTTGGGAAGAAATTATTATCCAACAATACCTGTATAATGCCTTTAATCCTCCAAACTCCACGGGTATAGACCACAGCATGTGAATCATCAGGATGTAAGGCTTCAAGAAACTTTATCTTGAAAGAACTGAAAAGAGAAAAGAATAATCATTCAGGGACTATATCATTATTTCACTTAAATCTGCTTATTGACAAGAAAAAATTAGTTATATATATATTCAATAAGAAAGCATTGAGTCTGTGAAAACGCACCCAAAATAAATATAAATGAATAACACTGATCTCTTTATTATTGTAGCAATACTACAATCAACATGAAGATACAAAACACTTCAAATTTTTTTTTGTTTAACCGGATGGCTCTAAATTTCTGAATGCCTGGAATAGAAAGGTGAATTAAGAATCAATAATCACTACAAAAAGTGTAAAACCAGGTACTAATCTAACAATGAAAACATCATTTAACCTGCAAATACAATCCACAAAAATGATCAAACTGGGTTGTTTTAAGCAAAATATGACCTTACACAAATGGATTTTGATGGTTGAATTAACACACAACTAGACCTTTCTGATAGTTGGGACCTCCTCTCCTCACGTATAAGTGCATCCTTGCTGCCATAAAACTCATCATTCCAAACAATACTATTTTGTCTTCAGTAAATGGTTCATGGAACAGAACCTTATAATAAGATTCATGAACTCAAAGACAGAAAGAATGCAGTGAGCCAAAAATAGGAACAAGCAAAAACACTGATGACAATCCCAAGAATTATGAAATAGGAAAAGAGAATTACTCTGCAAATGAGGGAATAGGCGTTTGTTGACAAATTTGGAAGCCTCAGGCCTACCATAATAAACCACACATCAGAACCAAACCCAGTTGACACTGAAAGGAGAATCATGGGAGGGAATGAACCACACAGTGTGAGATCAGAAATCAAGGGCAGCTCACGATACCTAAGAAAAGGAAAATTCATCAAGAGCCACCATAAGATGAGATTAGAAGAGAGGAGCTGAAAGAGTTGACCTTTTGATGGCTTCAACGAGACTGTGGTTGGCCTGAGCAATGGTGATGGAGAAGTGGCCAGAGGCATGAGGCTTCAAGTCAGAGTGCCACAAAAGGTCATCGCCACCCATCATTCTTCAACGGAATCCAACTCCAGAATCTCATGCGTCTCGTTCTTCATGGCCGTCGGAAACAACATTGTGTTAGAGAGCATAAACTAGTGAAGATCTATTGAAATCATGGGCAAAGAAAAAAATCAAAGCTTTTTAGAGAGTCAACAATCGACCAAAGGCAAAAAATCGTGGAGAAGTCTTAGATCGAACTTACTGTGTTGAAGATCTGCAGATCTGATGATTTTGAAGATGGAGGTCGAAGTAGCATTTCTCGTCACCCCTTAATAATGAATGCATGCTGCCCCCTCCCTCCCACCATCGCCACTCTCACCTACCCATTTCACAGTTCCAGATTTCTTCTCTTCCGAAGTAGCTTCTGACAAGGGCTGTTGGAGGTCGAACTTGACCATGGCGGAGGTGATAGATTGGATACGAAAGTGCCAAGCCAGAGCTTGCGGGAGCTTGCCGGAAGAATTAGAAGGAGAAGGAGAAGAAGAAGACAAGTAAGAAGAAGGACAAAAACGGGTTTTTGATGGTCTGGTGGTGGTGTGTTGTGAATGGGATTTGGAATCAATGAAGGAGGACGAACAAGTTTTAAAGGAGGCAGCAGATTCAGTGAGAAGTGGAAGAAACCTTAAGAATGATGAAAGAAAGAAGTGGAAGACGGACTTTGATTTTCAGGAAACTCGATGTCGCGTTGAAGGATTTTGAATTTACAACATTTTTTTTAAACCGTATGCTATGAGAGTGGTTTAAAATCTCCACTTTCTAAACCGTATCCAATGGATACGGTTTAACAACTTTTCTTTTAAACTGTATCTATAGGTGCGGTTTAGAAAGTATACATCTTAAATCACACCTCATTGATGTGGTTTAGAAATTGTACATTCTATACCGCATCTTTTAAATGCGGTCTAAATGATTTGAAATTTGTACTCATAATTACAAAAATGTCACCGATCATATTTTTTAAACCGCATTTTTTAAATGTAGTTTAAAAAGAACGGTTTAAATGAACATTTTTCTACCAGTGAAAGTGTTAGCATTTACTAGTGCTATATTAGCATAATTATAAGTTGACGAAACATGAAGATCGAAGATTATGAACGAGAAAATTAAGCACAAGTTGCTCAACACATTACGCATATAGTCCACATTTGGTCATGCATGATCATCACCCAAGCAATAATTCATATCTTTCTCCATGTAAGCCTTCTAAAGTCTTGATATTTTGGCACAATTTGAGTGGTCAAGCCTCTATAAATCTGTTTGAATACCTTGGAGAGCTTTTTGAGCCTCTAACTAATCCTATGCTCCTTTAGTTTTACTACCTCTACATCGAACACCTCTTGCTATTAGTGACCTTTTCTTCATTTTGGTATTGGATAATCTGGGACATTTGATTCAAATTAAAGAAGATCTCATGTTGTTGAATGCACCTTCAACCTTAATTTATTTTTCTTAAAAAAATTAAAGAGCAGAACTTTTTGCAATACACTTATACAGTACCTTACCCAAATATAGCCATATGGGAACCGAGTCATGAATTTTTTTAACCATATAAAACTTAGAATTTATTCCAAAAGAAAAACCATCTATTCAATATTCACGCACGCACACTCTATAGTGGAAGAAATACTTACATACTTTCAGAGTGTCACGTTATCCATAATTTGGCCAATGGAAATGTTTCAAATATTATCTATTGTGAATTTCATATCCCATAAATTTCTCGTGATTAGTTCTCTTTTTTCAAAATAAATATCTACTATAATGGGTTATGGAAAAAGAGAAATAATTAAAAGAAATTTATGGGATATGAGATTCACAATAATGTACACTTGAAACATTTTCATTGGATAGAACATGAATGATGTGGTACTCCAAAAGTATATAAGTATTTATCCTATAATGGTCAAGGAAAAATAATAATAAAGGCACAGCCATCTGATATAAGAAGTAAAAACGTCATGATAGGTGGGGTCTCAACAGTTAACTTCTTCAAAATAGGAATATTCAACATATATCTATAGGAAGATACTTAAATCAAATTATGTATATTTATTATGTTAAATTTTTCAATCACATTTATGTGTCTTTTTTTCCATAAAGGTTTATAGTTAAATGATTGAAGAACTTAAGATAATAGATACAAAAAATTTGACCAATGCATCTTTCCTCTATATATATCAAGCGCGATTAAATTAATACGTTGTGACAGTTAATTAAACTAATAATATTAAGATCATATACCAAAGATTTCATCCATTTAAGCGGTAACCTCTTCCCCGGAAAGCAATTCCATTATCACCTTGATTCCGCTGTTTTGGTGAATCATTATTGCTTTCAGTTTGCTGCTGAGCCTGGGCCTGCGGATTACTTGTCCTGCTTGTTTGGCTCCCTCCCAAACGGTAACCTCTTCCACGGAAAACAATTCCATCCGTTGTTGGATTTGACTACACAGGTGAATTTACCTGGAGTGCCCCCCCCCCAAAATATGCCACCACTTTATGACTGTTCAATTTCTTTCTTACATAAATAAACTCTCTCTCTTTCCTGTGCTTTTCCTGTGGAAGATAAACTGAGTTCAGTTTCTGATTCGGATTCGTGTGGGTTCCAGAGTCAATGTCTCCTACTTTTTCCCACCACAGTGAGACATATGTCAGATTGTATCTGCCTTTCAATCCCTATCAGTTATATTCATTCTCATTAAGTGGAAGTTGAATGAAAAGTAATGATACTTTGCATCTACCACCTTCATTATATTTCAGGTATGATGATGATGATGATGAAACTTTGAAACTGAAATTAATTGGTGAGATTAAGAACTTAACTGTTGTGAGAAGAATTTATGAGTGTAAACACATATATAAGGAAAAGGATACACCCATAGAGGAGTCTTGCAGACGAACTTGCCACCAGAAAGAGGATAAAGAACTGTTAAGAAGTAATATAAATGTCCTGAAACCATCCCTATGATTCCTGGCTTTAAAGAATTCCCAAAAATTAAATCCAGACCCAGCATTGCCCAGGGAAGATAAAAACCTTGTTGCCACAAAAGTTCTGTCAAGAAGTTGTTCAATTTGGTTCTTTTAACTTGTAATTTATCTCATGCATACCCTAATTTTTCAGCTCTATCTGTCAAACCAACACTATTTGACATGCATGTGATATGAAATAAGTAACTCTGTCCTTGAAACAAAATTTAGATAACTAATTTAAGTAAATTAAAAAAATTAGTTAAGTTAGTTATTTGTAACTCACGTGGACTGATTTTTAAACATGATCACCCGAGACCGTTAGGAAAATGGCAAGAAAGAAAGTTGGGCATTTTTGGACATGGCCACTTACTTGTCTGACAGGAGCATCGAGATAGCATATATGTTGCCCTATCCATTTGACTCTACTCAGATAATAGATATAATTTTATTTGAAAATATTTATATATATGCATGCCCACATATTATTATGGTTTTACAGTCTTTTGTTGCCTTGTTTGTAATGGATTATGAATGATTAGATACTATTTATATCTTATTCAAGAAAGGATATTTTGTTAAAACCTATTGTGCTGTATCTGATAATGGAATTATTGTGGAACTATGCAGACTACCGGTGTTTATATTTCTTCTTTGCAAATATTTCAAGTTGTGAAATTATGGAATGTATATTTTATGTTTAGAATATTGAATTAATAAGATTTTATCAAGTGAATTTGTAGCATTTTAAGGGATTTTATTGCTATTTTTGAGCTTTTATTGAGTTTAATTCCATTAATTATGATTAGATGCAATTATATGAAATTAAAGCTAATTATTTGTTAAATAATTGATTTTTAGGACTTTTGATGCTACTCAATGTCAATTTTCATTGTAGGTACCCCTGGAATTCTGAAATGCCAGAGAAAGACCAAAGCTAAAGCAAATGTGAAATTCTAAAATATCAGAAAAGGACCAAATCCGTACAGTTTCCCTTTTTTCAGCAGAATCAGTATCTTTTTTTTTTTAGGGTAAAAGAGATCAGATCAGCAGCGACAACAACACTTCGCACACCCACAGATCGAAAACACACAGCAGCAGCGGCGCACCTCAAGACCCCCCTTCTTCGTCCACTCTTCACCATCTCCATCACCTTCATTCTCCCATCTCTTCCTACCAATTCGAATTCATCTCTGACTGTCTGCTGCAACGCATACTGATCTGCAAGGCTCTACTCTCCATTTCCTTCACTCTCCCCTACAGCGTCATCATTGTCTCCCATTTCACCCATAGCATTATGTTGGTGAAATTATTCTTCATGGCAAATTGTGGCTAGCACTCTCGGATTCTCTAATTCAACAACAATGGCAGGAGCTTGGGCTTTCAAAGGGGAGTTTTAGTACTTTAATTTCCTATCCATTAATTGTTTAACAATTCCTAGGTTTTAGGATAGTTTTTCTAATTATTGGAATAATTTATATTATTTAATCTGATTATATTTGGAGATTATTGTGACCGGATTATTGTTTAGCATTTGATATTGGACTGATTATAACTTCAATTTCAATTATAATGTTGTGGCATGACATTTATATTGATTTTGGAATTAGTATATTGTGATTTTCTAAGGTAGCTTGGAATCTTGGATAATATTATTTCGTGCTAACTTTAATTCTGTTATTTTGAATTTAAGAGTTACAGTTAAGCATTGGTTTTTATCATCCTTAATTCTATTTTGCTATTTTGGTTGCAGTTAGTAAGTTGGAATTTTGGAAATTATTTTGTAGCAATTCGAGGTGGCTCGGTTGTTAGATTAAAGCTTAATTATAATTCTTAATTCATTATTTTAACTCCCGTATCTATTGAAGTGATGATTGCCTATGTTGTTGAATTGGAGGATTGATTATTACCGTTGTTTATTTGTGTGTTTCATTTTCATTCCCTTCACCATCATTTATTTTAATCATTAAAAATTTCAAAAATAAGTATTTTAATCTCAATTTAAGTCATAACATTTAGCTAGAAATTCCTCAAATTAATATATTTCTTTTTAGTTTAGGTTGCTTACATTTCTTTACTAGGATTTAATTTCGTTTTTCAGCTCCTCAAAGTGAATACGACCCGGATTGTAACTATATTACATTAATTTGGTAATTTTTTGAAGTGGACCTAAGGCGACTAACGGTCCGCCCTTCAAATATGTTTATGAAAATTTAATTATAATTTTCTTCATATATGATATTATGGGTTGGGTGTCATCACTTGGGTGAAGAATCCCACCCTGGCCGGCAACCAAATGCTGCTCGTTCATCCTTCGAACAAAGATGATGTCATGTCTAATCCTTTCGATATACAGCCAAATCTTATATTAAGGATCAAAAGTGGTTTATGATTTCAATTTATTAGACATAAATAAATAGATGAACAGAACTTTAATATCCAAAATAGCATAATGTCTTAATAAGTAGCATAAACTGTCACATAATTATTCAAATTTGCAATGATAACTTAAATTTATAGCGTATTTTTGTTTCTCCTAATAAGCCAAATTAAGAATGGGAGTTACTTTGCCAGAGCATAACAGAGAAATTATGGAGTCTATCACATCTTATGTCATCAATTAATACAGCATAAAGGGAAAAAAAATAATTCATTCTAATTAATTTTTAAATTAAACTTCATTCCTCTATAATTGTGTTGTTTTACAGTTTCTCTCTGTTTCTTTATCATGAGCACTTTTATAGGAAAATAGTTACGAGTCATTTTCCACCTACTCTTTACATTTAAAGAAAGAGGAAAAAATTAGTTTTTTCTATCCCTCAACTTTTGATCTAGTTGTCACTCCGTCTTTAAATTTTGACTCGGTACAACTCAATTACTATAGTTTTGACTTCGTTATAACTCAATCTATAAATTTTTACTCATTGCAATTCGGTCCCTATAATTTTAACTATTTTATAAATTAGTCATTAACCTTTTATTATTTATATGACTTAAATTATAAAATAGTTAAAATTATACAAACTGAGTTGCAATGAGCCAAAATTCAAGGATTAAGTTAAACAGAGTCAAAGCCCAGGAACTAAGTTACAACCAGTTGTAACTCAATATTTAAACTTTGACTCAGTATAACTCAATCCTTGTAGTTTTGATTTAGTTGTAATTCAGTTTCTAAATTTTGATTCACTATCACTCAATCCCTATAGTTTTAACCATTTTATAATTTTAGGGACTCGGTCACTACAACTCTAGGACAAAATTGCAGTGAGTTAAATTTTAGGGATTGAATTATAACCATATCAAAACTACAAGGATAGAATAGTACCGAATTAAAGTTCAGGTACTAAGTTACAACCTTTTCAAAAGTTGAAGGACCAAAAGATTAATTTTAAAAAAAATAAGAAGAAGAAGAGAGATAATTAATGAATGAAGAAAACTGTACCTTCAATGAAACAACACCGTATATATTGATTCGTGCATTCGGGAATTCACGGCTCCAAACATAGACGATCATGTAAACTAATGGAACTCCCATGAATGGAGTCCAACAAAATGGCACCACAGCTATCACCTAGACATGATTCAAATTATTATTCAATAAATTTACACTCCACAATTATTTGTATTTAGAATCAATAATTTTTTTTCAATAAGTGGACCGATAATAAAGATAAGAGTGGTGCAGAGTTACTATGTGCGTTGTGTGTTAAAAAAAATGTTTAAGGAAAAAAATAACTAAATAATAAAGTGTTATGTTCTAGTGTCTCACCAGAAGTAGGAGAGCACCAAAGATCAACATCCATAACTAATCAGCTGTTCTCTTGTCAAATGGTCCCTTTTCCAATGAAACTCCATATTTGGCTCTGCAATTCATTTTTTTTAGGAAAGGCAAAATTGTAATTAAGCTCCAAAAAACAATGTACAAAAAACCAGATCAGACCGGTCGGTCCAACAGGTGAATTGGTCCATGGTCCAGTTTGATGTTGGCTCGGGAGGTGGGTTCACCTAGATTAACCCAGTCAACCCGCCTTCAATCCGGTCAACCCGATTAAAACCCGGGTTGACCGGGTTATATTTTTTAAATTTTTTTTGTCAAATACATATGCTTTAATTAACTTTCTCCTTAAATGTTTGTTTTCTTTGCTTTTTTTGGAAATTACATTAAGATTCTACACAAGAAAATTAATATTAGAAATGTCCCAAAAGGTTGTTAACAACAAGTAAAATAGCACCATTAACAAGTGAATGAGCTACCATTAGCAATCTTCGAGACCTTTATGATATTATTATATTAATTTTCTTGTGTGGAATAGTAATGCAATTTCCCCCTTTTTTTACTGTTTCAACGTAAGAAGAATTAGATATCGTTTCTTCTTTTCCTTTTTTTTTTTGCTGTAAATATGATTTTTTTTATGATTGATTCTTAGTATTTTATGGTTGATGAATGAATTTTAATAATGTTTTTTTTATTATGAATGATTATTAATTACAGTGACAAAAGATTTTAATTGATAAAGATGAATATTTTGAAGTTAAGCATTATTAAAAGTGTTGTATTTTAATATTGTCAACTAAATATTATTATTTTAATATAATTGGTTTGATCCTAATCTAATCTATTAACCCTTGACCCACTGCCTCGACTAGTTCAGTTTTCGGTCTAGTTTTTTGAACTTTGATAAACATTCATGGGGAATCAATATCACTTACTTTTTTTTTTTTTTTATGAATAAAGCACATTTCTCAACCACTCACTTACATTATTATTAGACGAAAAGCGAAATGGAATGAAAATGGTCCAAGAAAAAAGAAATTCGTGACAAGCCGCCAAACCTGCATTAAAATTTAAAAAAGAAGAGTAATTGCTATAAAAAAATAAATTAATAATTCTTTTTTTTAAAAAAATTACTTTCCTAATAATTCTCATTGACAAATATACCTGAAGATGTTTAAAAACAAGAGCATAGTCAAGTGAAATGTTCCAAACATTATAGAGTTGAAGGTAAAATGCAGATGTGGTCATTAAACATGCCACTCCATATGCCTTGCTCACTGGAGGCAGAGATTTGTTATATCTGCAAGGACAATATTGGCAAAAAATAA
This sequence comes from Vachellia collinsii, assembly GCA_006871305.1. Classification (NCBI taxonomy): domain Eukaryota; kingdom Viridiplantae; phylum Streptophyta; class Magnoliopsida; order Fabales; family Fabaceae; genus Vachellia; species Vachellia collinsii. Next base: position 3,761 of record QFDD01002861.1, on the reverse strand, counting down.
TAATTAACTTTCTAATATCCAGAGAATATTTTTATAAAATTAATTTTATCGTCTTTTAAATTATAAATTCCAATATATAACATTATAACTTAATCATGACCAGGTAATTGGCCAGGAAAGGGGAAAAAGAAAAACCATAAATCATATAAGAAATTATATAAATTACGTAAATTTCTTATGCAGTTAATTAATCAAATTTATGCGAAACTTTCTTAAATTTTAAAAATATACAAATATATTTCAAGAAAGAAAATGTTATTCTACTTCAGTTCAATTATATTTTTAATTCAAAATGTCCTTATTTTTAGTGGCAACATTTTTTATTTGGTGAAAAAAAAATATTCTCTGTTAGATTTCTAAAACTCAACTAGGTTAAATCATGACTCCGGCTAAATTTTGTTAGAAAAAAGATTTAGACAAAACATATGTAAAACATTTTCTTTCATAAATATAGATATCTTTTCATTAGAAACAATCATGCTCAAACTATTATCAAGCATTAAACATGATGCAGCTTTGAACATTACTTTATCAAACTTTTTATTTTTTTAAAAATAATTTTATTGATCATATTAGAAAAATGTGTAATTTAATAAAACTTAGGGGAAAGCTACATAATTTACTAAGAAAAGTTATGACATCAATATAAATAAATACTCATATATTTCTCTCATTTCACATGAGGGAGGAAGACAAGGAAATGAACAGTACTTTAAACAGAAAAAAATGGACAAAGCCCTATATTTTTAAAAAAAACAAAATAAAGAAAGCTCGAATTTTCTTGTTATAATAAAAAAAACTATTGAGATTAAATTACAGATTTTGGATTAGAGCTATATAGACTGAAGGAAGAGAGAGAGAAAGAGACTTGCTCGGTCTCATACATATGAATTCTGCAACATCTCTAAAATTCATATAATGACAAATCATTTAGAATGATCCTCATAGTGCAATATATTTTTAAAAAAACAGGAAACCAAAAAAAAAACTGTTTCTTAAGTAAAAATGATTTTCTAAAAAATTACTCTACAGAATATAAATATAAAAACGTATAATAGAATCATACAAGCAAACAAGTTCATAAAAAACTTGAGAACAAAAACCCTCAATACACACACACTTGAAAATATATGTATAAACCATTCAAGAACGAGAAATCTAAACGGAAATTGATACACGAAATGATCAATCTCTTTGTGTGTGTGTGTGTGTGTGTGTGTGTGTGTGAGAGAGAGAGAGAGAGAGAGTACTCCGCGGGAGAAGACATTTTGCAGGAAATGGCGATTGAGAAGAAGACTGAGAATCTGGGGGGAAGCTAAGAAGTAAATGGATTACATTTTATTAATATGTTAAATAAAAATTGAGTGGAGATTCCAAAGCGTAGACTTGATGGGCTCGTGCGGAAGAAATTATATTGAGAAAATTACAGTTGACGACCTTAAGAAAACTTTAATTATGATTCACGATGGTTAATTATAGGAATTTAAAAGAAATCAAGGTTATGACTAGCGGAAATTTAATTTTTTATCATCATATTTCAATCTAAATTTTAATAATTTTCTTTGATATTCTATAATTTATATAATTATCTTATTCATTGGCTTTTTAGTACATGGCTTTAATTATTTTTCAGCACTCATTAATTATTAAGAAAAATTAAAGTATTAAGAATATAAAAATTAAGTACTAAAAACATTAAAAATATGAGTATTAAGAAATTAAAGCTAAATACTAAAAAATGAATCAAGTCAACAAAAATTAATTCATCCCAATAAAGATTGTAAAAATTGTAGAAAAATTCTCATTGCAAAATTTATTACCAAATTATACCTAAAATTTGTTTAAAGATCCAATGCAATCTATCTTCAATGGATGAAATTTTTCTTCTACTTTATGCAATATATTCTCCAATGATGTGCGAAATGAAAGACATTTGCATATAGGTAAATGTATTTTATACACGCATGAAAACAAGTTACACCCACTAAAATATAAGTGGTAACCACTTAGGATTGAGTCCTTATTAGATAATTTTATGTGATAAATTTTGTAATTGGAGATTTTTCAGCAATTTTCTGGTAAAAATCTCAGCCCTATTTTTAAAGTTTACAAAATTTGTATTGCTTTATTGTAGATAATAAATATTCTTCACAAGTCTTGAAATGCCATCATCCAATACATAATGCCATCATCCAAGTCTTCACAGACTTGGTTTTATTTGTATGCAATCGATGACCCACTTTGGGCGGAAAAACTCCCACAGATCATAATTATTGAACCACAAAATCAAAGAACTTTTTGAAAGTTCACTTTCAATATTGCACATACCTCATCCTATTTTTACTGCTCAACTTGGCAATCCCATTATATAACGCAACAGGACAAGTTTTCTAGTTATAGCAAAATAAATTTCCAGAGAAATTTTGTGCAACACCATATTGGTATTATAAATTAAAAAGTTTGAGGGTTGGAAATGGGAAAGAATTTTAAGTATAATTTGTGTTTTAATAAAATGATAATTTTTCCAGTTTTTATTAGGATCACGAGATTAAATGGAAGGTATACAATAAATATATGTGTGTGTGGTTGTAGCCTTATTTTCTTTACACGTTGTTCTAATTGGAAAATACATTTCTTTCTTAAAACATGTTTTCTCTTGTTGGCAGCAGTCATATTTAAAGCAGGGTTGGACAATAAATATGGACATATATTCTAACAATAATTCAAACTTTGATTCATCATATTGTGATAGGCAAATCCCTTCCTCTGGATTTAATCCGGGTATAAAAAATATTCATCTGGTCCTTAATCTATGATCTGATTGGAAGTTAATTTTGATCCTAAAAGTAATACATATTTGTCATATTTATCAATTTTTTCTTAAATTACTTTTATTGATACTTCCATAATGATAATCAAGTAAGGTATAGAGGAAGAGAATTGAAGACGATAATCAAAGTGTTTTATAAAAAAATGTCATATGAACGTGAAAAAAAAATTGAATTGTATAAATGGATCCGTAGCCTGCCGAGTCAAGGTCTAAGAGTTTACCAACTCTTAAAAAAAATAATGAAACAGGTGTCTAGGCTACGACCGGAAAATAAGGAATTGTTGAATTGTGGGGGCTTTTGTACCTTCATGTCACGGAGGTTCGGGCATTCTGGAATTCTCCACACTCTCACATGTGTAAATATCTTAAATATTTTAAGATAGGATTCTAGAAGGTGGGAGTAGGTTAAATAGTAAGTGGAGTAGGTGGAATAATAAGTGGGAGTAGGTGAGGGCCAATCTAGGCCGTTAGATCGAATAGATCTCCACCGTCCATTGAGTAGGTGGAGTAGTATAAATACCCCCAAAGGGATCATTTGTAAATCATCCATTGAAGGATTCATTCAAGCAATAGAGAAACATTCTCTCAAGCTCCTTCTCTCTCTAGTTTCTCTCTCTAATCTTGTGCTTCTTGCTTGTGAGCTTGTTCAGGTTACTTGGGAAGGCTGACTTAGTTCGAGTTTGGGTGAAAGATCGAGCTAAGTGCCGCACGGTTGTTGTGGGTAAAAACAACCCCGTGACATGTGGTATCAGAGCCATCCTTGCCCGTGGCCTCGATGTCCCGCCAAGCGCCCCCTCAGGGTGTAGGGTAGGCAGGGGGCCCCACTGTGACGAGGGCGTCACAGGATTGGGTGGGGGAGGATGTCACGGGGACGTCCATGGAAGTCCCACATCGGGCGCGCGCGAGGTGGTCTTGGGCTATATAAGCTGGG
>QFDD01002860.1:0-22657 GCA_006871305.1 Vachellia collinsii | reverse complement strand
TTATATCCATGGAACTAAAAATTCAGAAACCTTTGCTTCTTCCTCTATTCATCACCATTTTCATCTTCTCCATCTTCCCATCATCAAAATCTCTATCTTATAGCCTCAAAGATAGCTTTGTTCAATGTTTTTCCTCAAATACAACAAACCCTGATAATAACACAGCTACTTCATCATCACAGATCATATTCACTCCAAACAACCCATCTTATCAAACCATTCTTCAATCTTCCATAAGAAATCTCTTGTTCTCAAAGAACTCAACTCCAAAACCGATCCTTATTGTCACTCCACATAACATCTTCCACATCCAATCAGCAGTAACCTGTTCAAAGCAACTAGATTTACAAGTCAGGGTTCGAAGTGGTGGCCATGATTATGAAGGTCTGTCTTATACTACCTCCCATCATCAAGAACCTTTCATAATCATCGATCTTTTCAACCTTAGATCCATAACTATAAACCTCGAAGACGAGGAAACGGCTTGGGTTGAATCAGGAGCAACAGTTGGAGAACTGTATCATGCAATTGCTAAAGCAAGCAATATCCATGGCTTCCCTGCAGGAACCTGTCCAACAATTGGCATAGGAGGACATGTTAGTGGTGGCGGCTTCGGTACTATCTTCAGAAAATATGGTTTAGCGGCTGACAACGTTGTTGATGCCATAATGGTAGATTCAGAAGGTAGGATCTTGAACAGAACATTAATGGGTGAAGATCTTTTTTGGGCCATACGAGGAGGAGGTGGATCAAGCTTTGGTATTATCACATCATGGAAAGTTAAAATAGTACGTGTCCCTCCAACAGTAACAGTATTTGATATCTCTACAAGGTTTTTTGTTGAACAAGAAGAAGATGCTTCAATAGTTTCTTTCATGAAATGGCAGAATATTGCAGATAAGCTTCCTGGGGAGATTTTTCTTCACGCAGTGATGGGAATTGGAAATAGTAATAATGCGAACGGTTCATCTTCTTCTAACAGAACTGTTACAATTTCTTTCACAGGGTTGTATCTTGGAGGAGCTGACAAGGCAGTGAGTTTGATGAGTGAAGATTTTGAAGAGTTGGGTTTGAAGAGAAATAACTGTAAAGAAATGAGTTGGATTCAATCTGTTCTTTATTTTGCAGGCTTCTCAGTGAACTCCTCCATTGATGTGTTACTTCGTAGGAACCAAACATCTCAGAGTAGTTTCAAAGCAAAATCTGATTATGTAACAAAACCTATTCCTCTTTCTGGTTTAAAAGGGCTATGGAAGATGATGATGCCAGAGGAGAATAATATTAATACCCCAATCTTGATCTTGACACCTTATGGAGGAAGAATGAGTGAGATTTCAGAGTCAGAAACTCCATTTCCACATAGGAGAGGGCTCAAATATGGGATTCAGTATTTGGTTTCGTGGGATTCAAACAATGATGGGACAGATAAATACTTGATGATGATGAGAAGATTGTTTGAGTACATGACACCGTACGTTTCGCAGAATCCGAGGGCTGCTTATTTGAATTATAGAGACTTGGATTTGGGAGTGAATAGAGATAAGAACACAAGCTATGAAGAAGCGAGAGCATCTTGGGGATCTAAGTATTTCAAGAATAATTTTGAGAGGCTGGCTAAAGTAAAAGCTTCTGTTGATGCTGGCAACTTCTTTTGGAATGAGCAAAGCATTCCTCCGTTTGACTAATTAATATAATTTAGGGTTCTTAATTCACACAAATAATTGTCCAGATGTGTACTCCACTATTTAGAACTTACGGTCAAGAACCGTAGAATAATCAAACTCATTTGCATACATATATGAATATGAATATAATAAAGAGAAGCTTATATATTATTGGACCCTGCAATATAGTTTTGCTTTTGCATATATTTCATTTGTATTGTATCGTTCGGAATTTGTATTTGGTGATTAAAGAATCAGATTGGACTGGACAGTTTAATGTTGCTGCCTGAACTTCCAGGCATTTCAATTTGGAAGAAAAAAAATCACTTTTATGGTGAAATCGTGTTGGATTAGAGTTGAGTTGTCATTGAACCAGAACATTTAATTACATCGGAAATCATAATAATTTTTAGAGACCTGGAATTGTTTTTTGGGCTTGACAAAAAAATACTATATGTTCTTAGACCATTTATAACTATATGATATTATTTCATTAAAAATCAAATTATGGTGTTATTATGTTGATAATTAGACTTATTATGGATTTATTTCTAATACATCTATGATGTATCTATAATTAGTTTTTACTACATTTTTATTTAATTATTATTATGTCAACTATTTGGCCTTTAGCCTAACCGATTGGACCATGAGAATCCTAGCTAGACTGCTTCGGCTTTTAAAACATTGTAGTTAAATCTTTACTTGAAAATTTGTCCAAAAAAAAAAAAAATCTTTACTTGCAATTTTTTTTTGGTAAAAAAAAGTTAAAAAATGTGTTATATATTTATGACTTTTTTTATACATTGGCTGTTTCAACTCATAAGAGTTCAGATATAAGCTAACCTTCATGAGTTGTGTCAATAATTTATTAGTAGCATTCAATTCACGAGCTTAATTAATACAGAGAAATACTTCCATATTTTTGAAGGGTCACACCATCTATACTCTGTTAAATGAAAAAGTTTCAAGTGTTTTCTATTGTGGATTCTACAAATATCTATTATAATGTATTACAGAGAAATAATTAGAAGAAATTAATGGGATGTGAGATCTAAAATAGAATATGCTTGAAACGTTTTTATTGAACAAAGTATGGATGACGTGACACTGTGGGAATATATAAATATTTCTATGCCATTATTCCTATTACATGGAAAAGAACAAAGAAGAAGAACACTTTTAAATAGTCAATATTCCCCGGGGAGTATGCCTTGAGATTAAATATATGAGGTGGAATATTTTTATTTGATAGAGCAAATATATATATATATATATGTGGCTACTGTAGAAGTACCTAATAGTATTTCTCTTTCTTGAAAAAATAAAAATCTTTTAAATAGTCAATTCAATTCGGCAATTTGCCAACGTAAATTCTCTTGAGTTAGTCCTAAAACAAAACTTTTAAAAATACCTCTAACTATATAAAGCGTACAATAGGTGAACTCATCGTAACATCAATAATTGTAGTCACAACTTTGGATCACAAACAACCGAGACATACGACATTAATTGGTGATAGAATTTCTTACAATTGTTTAAGTAAAACATGGGGTCACAATCAAACAACACATAGGACATAAAATTTGAAATCTGAACAAACTTGTGAGTTGGAATGAACCTTTTTCAATCGAGCATATAAATAACATAATTAAAAACACTAACTTGTTCAGATCAAAATACAATTAATAAGTTGACCCCGTAAATGGTCAATTCAATTCGGCAATTTGCCTACGTAAATTCCAATGAGTTAGTCCAAAAACAATATTTTTAAAAATACCTCTAACTAAATAAAACGTACACGCGAACATGTAAATGATTATTCACAAGGAAGATTACATAAGCACATATAAATTGCATATAATAATGACAAACTTGTTGAATTTAAAATACGTCTATTGATTCTTATTTTGCTTTAATTACGTGAACTTCTCCTTTATTTTAAACATAAATATTTTAGTTCAGACCATTAACACTCTTAAATTAGAGTTTTAGAATGTATTATTTAATAAAAAAAAATATTAAAATAATTTATTTAATAATTAATTTATCTTTGATGGGTTGAAAAATTTTGTTGAAATAAGATGTTGCCGAGGAAGATTAAAATTTTTTCACATTATAATCAAGTAAAATAATTTAGTATTATTATGAAATTGTGGAAAAGAAGAGCAAAGAAAGGAATTAGAGAAAAAGAGAGAGTCATCCTTATTCACTATATAAAACACATAGTACATAAATGATATCCTTTATCTATAGACATAGCTTTAATATCAAAGAAAATAAATTCCATAATTATAGGAGATAATAGAAGGATAAAGGGAATCATATGGAATTATTGGTAGATACTCTTAGATACCCATAGGAATCATATGGGATTATTGTATTTGGTGATTAAAGAATCAGATTGGACTGGACAGTTTAATTTTGCTGCCTGAATTTCCAGGCATTTCAATTTTGATTAAAAAAACCACTTTTATGGTTAAATGGGGTTAGATTAGAGTTGAGCTGCCATTGAACCAGAACCTATAATTAAATCGAAAATCATAATAATTTTTAGAAACCTGGAATTGTTTTTTGGGCTTGACAAAAAAATACTATATATTCTTAGTCCATTTATAACTATATGATATTATTTCCTTAAAAATTTTATGGTGTTATTATGTTGATAATTAGGCTTATTATGGATTTATTTCTAATACATATATGATATATCTATAATTATTTTTTACTACATTTTTATTTAATTATTATTATGTCAACTATTTGGCCTTTAGCCTAACCGATTGGACCATGAGAATCCTAGCTAGACAGCTTCGCCTTTTAAAACATTGTAGTTAAATCTTTACTTGCATTTTTTTGGGTAAAAAAATGTTAAAAAATGTGTTATATTGATGACCTTTTTTATACATTGGGAGTGTTTCAACTCTTAAGAGTTCAGATATAAGCTAGCCTCCATGAGTTGTATCAATAATTTATTAGTAGCATTCAATTCACTAGCTTAATTAATACGGAGAAATAATTCCATATTTTCGAAGTGCAACATCATCCATACTCTGTCAAATGAAAAAGTTTCAAGTGTTTTCTATTATATATTCTACAAATATCTATTATAATGTATTATGGAGAAATAATTAGGAGAAAGTAATAGGATGTGATATTCAAAATTGAGGATGTTTGAAATATTTTTATTAGGCAGAGTATGAATAACGTAATACTGTGGGAATATGTAAGTATTTCTATGCCATTATTCCTATTACATGGAAAAGAACAAAGAAGAAGAACACTTTTAAATAGTTGAGTATGTCAGTATTATCTTGAGATTAAATATAAGGTGTGGAACATTTTTATTTGATAGAGTATATATAAGTGGGTACTGTAGAAGTACCAAATAGTATTTATCTTTTATGAAAAAAAAATAATATCTTTTAAATAGTCAATTCAATTCGGCAATTTGCCAACGTAAATTCCCTTGAGTTAGTCCAAAAACAATACTTTTAAAAATACCTCTAACTATATAAAGCGTACAATAGTTGAACTCATGGTAACATCAACAATTGTAGTCACAACTTTGGATCACAAACAACCGAGACATACGAATTAATTGGTGATAGAATTTCTTACATTTGTTTAAGTAAAACTTGGGATCACAATCAAACAGGACATAGGACATACAATTTGAAATCTGAACAAACTTGTGAGTTGGAATGAACATTTTTAAATCGAGTATATAAATTATAATTAAAAACACTAACTTGATTAGATCAAAATACAATTAATAAGTTTAACCCATCACATTTTTTTTGGGGAAAAAATGTCTTTTAAATAGTCAATTAATTCGGCAATTTGCCTACGTAACTTCCAATGATTTAATCCAAAAACAATACTTTTAAAAATACCTCTAACTATATAAAACGTGCACTTGAACATGTAAATTATTATTCGCCAGGAAGATTACATAACCATATATAAATTGCATATAATAAAGGCCAACTTGTTTAATTTAAAATACGTCTATCGATTATGTTATTTTGCTTTAATTATGTGTACTTCTCCTTTATTTTAAAAATAAATATTTTAGTTTAGACCATTAACACTCTTAAATAAGAGTTTAAGAATGTATTATTTAATTAAAAATACATGAAAATAAATTTAGTTAATAACATATTTGATGGGTTGCAAAATTTTATTGAAATAAGATGTTGCCGAGGAAGATTAAAATTGTTTCATATTACAATCAAGTAAAATAATTTAATATTGTTATGAAATTAAGGAAAGTAAGAGTAAAGAAGAGAATTAGAAAATAAGAGAAATCATCCTTATTCACTATATGAAGTGCAAAGTATATGAAGGATACCTTCTATTTATAGGTATAACTTTACAATACATAAGTAAATCAATTCCATGATTATAGCAGATAATAGAGGGATATTGGGGATTATGGGGAGATATGAACACTCACATGATATTAAAAACACTCCCCTTATATGTCTATAACTAAACGTATTTTAAAAACTTCAAATATGAAAAATCTGGTGGGACAAAAATCTAGTTGAAGAAAAAGAGTACAACATTTATAGATACACGTTATAATGTTGCCTAAGTAAAAAGCTTTCTAGGAACATTGAGTGGGAAAAAACCTAGATAAGGAAAAAAGAATACAACATATATTGACTCCTCGTCTTGACAACGTCAATTGAGATATTTGAGTTTGCATAGTCTAATATCACAAGCAAACTTTCCACTAAAGTGACCGGTGAATATATATATATATGCTTGACTTTTATTTGAACATATTTATTTGATATTAATTTCATGATCCTTTTTTATGATTATGAGACAAATAGCACATTGGTGATATATCAACATGTGGATCAAACTTGTGATATACCAACAAGCATCTAGTTTCCATTATAATACTTTCATAATGATGAAGAATTATATCATGCTTATTAACAAATGATATTTGGTACTTTTGGACTAAGTATTTCATCATCACTTTCTTGAGGTCTAAAGACATGGTATTCCAAACCAAAGGATGTAATTTATCCATAAAAACTCTTTAAGACTTTTGTATACAAATTTCTTGATACATTGATTCTTTCTTTCAAAATTTTCAAGTTGCATTACAAGGCAAAGTTTTGTTCTTCTGAAGTTCATCACTTCAAATTCTTTCTTAAGAAATTTACAACTTTTATAAACTGTTCAGGAATTTTAATAAAAAATCTTCAAGAGTTCCAATAATATTTATATAATCAACATAAAAAACAATTACATCATCATGAGCATATTGGATGTTATGTTTCCTCCCTTCAATATATATATTCGTTGAGTCAATTATACCATATATTATTTGATTTCTTTAATTCATATAGAGATTTTGATGGAATTGTTTACTTCTTGCAATTTCAATCCTTAAGGGAGCTCCGTATATTTTGATTGTATGTTTCCAGCAAATAGAATGCAAATCTAAATTGTTTTGGTCACACACACACACGCACACACACAGATACTAACTTCACATTTTAAGTGTTTGGGTTAAAAATTCAAGTTACAATTTTTAATATTGCGTGTTTTCTTTTATATTAGCCAACTATCTCATTGTCTATATCTCATGATAGATATATCTACAAGATCTTCATTTAATTATGTGATATCTTAAAATTATTGTCTACAATTTTATCTTTTATCTATTTCCTTTTCTATGACATAACATTTTGATATCTCTTTTATTACTTTCATGTACTTGGAGCTCTTCTAGGGTCCTACAAATAGTTATATACTGCCTCTGTAATACTATCATATTAATTATTGGCTCCTTTTGCCTTTATTTTGGAGCCGATCATTCAAACATGCTTTAGGCATATTTCTCATTTTCATTTATACTTCTTGGAGCTTTTCATCTGAAAAATGAGATATGAAAATTCTAATCTAAGTCATTAATTGTATCTAGTATATATTTTGCAATATATTTTGAATACAATATTTAATGAATTTCTGGTTCATACTACTATATATGATGATTTAGATTTGTTTTTGAAATTCTCTTTTCTAACAACTCATTTTCTCCCCCCTCATGTTGGGAAAAATTTGTCAAATGAAAACCAACTAATTATGCATTCCTAAATCCATTTTGTTTCATATAGAAACAAACAAGAAAAAAAAAGTATTTTTCCCGACATTTATTTCAACTTTAATTGAATACCCATCTATGTGCATTGTGGTGGATTAATAAAAACATATATTGCACATTCAAACTTTTGAGATAGAAAATATCTAACTCTTGACCAAAAGCCAATTATTGTAGGGAAATTAATAACCTTCTGTTGGCATGAAGCACTTTTATGTGACAATTCATAAAATCATGCTTCCCAACATTGAAATGAGAATTTTGTTCTCATAAGTTTTAATTTTAACTATTTGGGAAGGCTTTAATAAATATGATTTTACCAAGCATATAGTCATTGAAAAATCAAGGAAAAATCACTAGCAATTTCAACAAAAATCATATAGGTCATATAATCGGGGACCAATATGCACTAAATGTAATTTGAACAAGTTGCAAACTTCAAGTTGCAAGTTGATCATCGACACCAACATGATCATTCTATAGATGCATCTCTTACTCATAAATGTAGTCTACATTGTGTCTACATGGGCCCATATATACATATTTAATACAGTATAAATTATACGTATATGATTCCAATCACGGCTAGTGATGTTCTCATTCTATTTTCTTCAATATTTAAAGAGAGAATCTTCTTATTGAGTCTACAATATTTTGCTATGTGACCTTCCTTCCTACATTTAAAACAAACGATTTTATCATTTGGAAGGTCAACGAATGGTTTAGTTTTGAAATCTCTTTTGGGCTTCCCAGGATGTGTTGAGATAATGTTTGATGATGACAAATATGTTTTTGAACTCATGATTAAAATTTATTGTTTTAAGAGAAGTTCAAGTAATCTTCGAGTTTTAATGAAAGTATTGGGAGAACTTGAGTTATAAGCTTCAGAACTCGAGTTACATTGTTTAAAAATGCTTTCAAAACCCAAAACTTTCAAGAGAACTCAAGTTTTGATTAAAGTTCTGTCAAAACTCGAGTTCTGAGAGTCAACTCGAGTATCGGGCTTTGAAACAAGTTTTAGAAATACAAAACTCTCAGTAGAACTCAAGTTTGAACAAAAGTTTTGTCACAACTCGAGTTGTGTATTACAAAACTCGAGTTTCGAGTGTTAAAACAGTTTTAGAAAATCAGAACTCTCAAAGAGAACTCAAGTTTTAGTGGAAGTTTTAGTGAAACTCGAGTTATGTTTGATAGAACTCGAGTTTCGGGTTCTGAAGAGTATTTAAAACACAAAACTTCCTTCCAATACTTGAAGTTTTGATAAAAGGTTTGATGGAACTCGAGTTATGAGTAGCAGAACTCGAGTTTCAAAGAGAGAGAATCAAAACTTCCTTTACAATTTGGAGTTTTCACAAAAGTTTTCATAGAACTCAAGTTTTGGGAAAACATAACTTGAGTTTCGAGCTCTGAAAAAATTCTTGAACTACAAAACTTCTTTCCAAAACTTGAGGTTTCGATAAAAGTTTTAGTACAACTCGAGTTTTAAGAAATGGAACTCGAGTTTCGAGATAAGAACTTCTTCTAAACTCAAAACTCCTAAGGAAACTCGAGTTGCAATGAAAGTTATGATTTGAAAATACTCAAAATTTGAAGTTTTGGAGTATGAAACTCGAGTCTCGAAGAAGTTAAAATGTCTTAGCTTACAGAAACCTGTGAAAACCTGAGTTTTAAGTTTTGTAACTCAAGTTTTATCAAAAATCTTGTTAAAACTCGAGTTACAACAAAAGTTGTCTAGATTCTCTTTTGTTATTTCAACAATAACTCGAGTTCTCAGCAAGCAAAACTCGATTTTACTTTATCTGACAGTAACGCAGACTGTCAGAAGCTTTACGTTGATATCAAATCTTTCCTTATTCATGCAACATTTATTTGAATCTCATCTACCATCATAAATGCTCATTTACTTTAATGATTAATAGGGAATGGAATTCTGATTGCCTCACCAGAAAGAGATTCAACGGACAAAAACGCAGAAACCACCCTACCTACTGTCAGAACCATTTTTTGCGGGAAGGTGAATGACAAGAATGAGTCTAACGGAAACTTAAATGTTTCGAACGGATAATTAATACTTCCCAACTATAAAAGGCGAATCATTCAAGTTCCAGAAGACAGAGAACACAATGACGTGAAAGAAAATTTATTACTCTTCATCTACCTCCTTTGTTTTCATTCTCTCATACTTAAGAGCTTCAATGTTCATCATTTAATTCTCAGAAAGGAGAAGATACTTGTACAATCATTTATTCTGTGAGAGTATCTCAAGATTGGAGAATCTTGAGTGGGAAAAGACACGAGCAAAAGTGTCAGTGGGTTGAATTGAGTTAGGAAGGGGGAGAGTCCTTCTGAGTTGTTGTAATCTTTTGAGATTAGTGGATTTGAAAAGCTCAGAGGATTCTGAGGACTGGATGTAGGTCAAGTGGACTGAACTAGGATAAATCTCTTTGTTCACTTTCTTTCATACTCTCTTTTACGTTTCAACGTTTGCAAAAATTTTAATTAGACCAATTCACCCCCTCTTGGTCAAATCATATCCTAACATTTGGTATCAGAGTATGTCTCTTGTGTAAAGGACTTAACAGTCTCAAGAGCGATCAATGATAGATTTGGCGAGCATGTTATTAGTGACGGGGCATCTATTACTAGACCTCCCGCATTTAATAGCTAACGTTTTTCTTTTTGGAAAATCAAGTTTCAAAACTTCATTTTGGCTACTGACTTAGATTTATGGGATGTTTTCGAAATTGGAAACTTTGTTCCTCAAAAGAAAGTGAACGATGTGCTTGTTCCTAAAACTTGTAGTGAGTTTGATGAACAAGACTTGGAGAAAGCTTTACTTAATAAAAAAACTGTTTTAATGTTGCAAGCTGCTTTAAACGAAGATGATTTCTTCAGAATATGCACACTACCTTCAGTCAAACACATGTGGGAAGCATTGGAGATAGCTTATGGAGGAACTGAAGCTATGAAGGAGGGTAGAGTCAACACTTGTACAACTGAGTATGATTTACTCAGAATGAAAGAGGGAAAAACCATCGCAGAATTTGAAATGAGACACACTCATCTTATTAACAAGCTGGCTGCCCTCGGAAAGACCTTCGACCAACATACCCAAGTGAGCAAAATTCTCAACATTCTCATTGACAAGTGGGAAGCTAAAGTCACAGCCATTGAAGAATCAAGAGGAGAATCAATGATGTCCGTGGCTGCTCTCTTTAGGAGTCTTGCAGTATATGAGAGCAAACAAAAATTTAAAAAGTAGCTTTCTGGAATAGAAGACAGAAAGAAGAAAGGCCTAGCTCTCAAGTCAATAAAGGAGAAGGAACCTGAAACAGAGGTTGAAGCAGAAGATGAAGTGGAAGGTGAAGAGCTGGCCATGGTTGTCCGGAGGTTCAAGAAACTCTATAGAAAAGATCAACCTCCGAGAAAATTTCAGAAAGGAGCTTCTAGCAAAGAAATTATTTGTTATGAATGCAACAAGCCGAGTCACATGAAGGCAGATTGTCCTCAACTATCCCAACGAAACAAGGAAAAGAAAAAGTTCAAATCATTCAAGAAGAAGAAGGCATATGTTTCTGGGATATGGGGAGATAGCTTTTCAAAAGATGAAAGTGAACCAGAGGAGGAGGCCAACATTTGCCTCGTGGCTCAGGAAGAAGCAAATTCAGAGACAGATGAGGTAATCATTACTGAACCAATCTATGATGAATTACGTTTAGAATATGATGAAATGCATATAGAACTTCTTAAGTTTGCCAAAGAATTAGCTTGTTTAAGAAAGAAAGTTAAAGAATTGGAAAATCCTGTAAGTAAAGTAGTCACAAACAAATGTTCAGAAAGCCAAGTTTTGAAAATGGAGAATGAACGTCTAAATAAAGCTTTGGAAAGATTTACTAAAGGTAGTGAAATGCTACAAGTTATTTTAAAAACTCAGAAAGTAGTAAATGATAGAACTGGAATAGGATATACTTCGATTTGTGATGACAGAAAGGGAAAGAAAAGAAATGGAGGTAAAAGTTATCTCAGATATTTCCAAAAATCTACTCATACCTCTGAACCTTTTGCATCATGTACTTATTGCAACAGAAAAGGGCACAGAACCTCTTCTTGTTATTTCAAGAAAAGAAAAACTGTAGGAACATATAAATGGATACCCAAGGGAACATATGAATTTAAATCGTGTCAAACTAACCTCAAAGGACCCAACAAGTTTTGGGTACCTAAAACAATAACTTGAATTCTTGCAGGTATGTCTTAGGGTATCCAAATCAAACAAATGGTACATTGATAGTGGATGCTCAAGACACATGACAGGGGACAAGAGTAAATTCATCAACTTGCAATCAAAGGATGGAGGAAAAGTAAGCTTTGGAGGAAATCAATCTGGGAAAATCACTGGGATTGGTGAGATTGGCAACTCAAATGGAATACCAGTGAAGGATGTATACCACGTTGAAGGGCTCTGTCATAACCTGCTAAGTGTAAGCCAAAGCACTGACAAAGACAATTGGGTCATATTTGATTCATAAGAATGTTTCATCATCAACAAGAAGGATTTGTCAATTGACAAGAAAAAGATAAACATTCAACTACGAGCACCCAAGGACGGTAACTGTTACACTTTTGACTTAGAAAATTCTTTTGCTAATTACTGTTTCATTAGTCAAGTAGATGAAAGTTACCTGTGGCATAAACGTTTAGCTCATGTGAACATGAATCAACTTGACAAGTTAATTAAACATGATTTAGTTTAAGGGATTCTTAAGCTCAAAGTTAAAAATAATTTGATATGTGATGCTTGTCAGATGGGAAAGCAAAACAAATCATCTTTCAAATCCAAAAATGAGATTTCAACTAAAAGACCCCTTGAACTTCTTCACATGGATTTAATGGGTCCAGCAAGAGTAAAAAGTCTTTGTGGAAATCTTTATACACTTGTCATAGTTGATTATTATTCTAGATTCACATGGACTATGTTTCTGTCATTTAAAGATGAAACTTTTGAATTATTTGTTATATGTGCCAAAAAGGTCCAAAATGAGAAAGGTATGTCTATTGTGTCCATTAGGACAGATCATGGAGGAGAATTCGAGAATGGGGACTTTGCAACCTATTGTGAAGGGAAAGGCATCAGCCACAATTTCTCAGCTCCCAGGTCTCCACAACAGAAAGGAGTTGTTGAAAGAAAGAACAGAGTCCTGACAAACATGGCACGAGAAATAATGATTGAGAAACAGATGTTACAAGTCTTCTGGGCAGATGCAATCAACACAACATGCTACATCTCCAACAGGGCCTACATCAGATCATCTCTCGGAAAGACACCATATGAGCTGTACAAGGGAAGAAAGCCAAACCTTTCTCATCTCCACATCTTCTGAAGCAAATGCTTCATTCACAACAATGGGAAGGAAAACATTGGTAAATTTGATCCTAGAGCTGATGAAGGTTTATTTCTTGGTTATTCAAGTAGGAGTAAAGCATACAGAGTGTTTAACAAACGCACTTGTGTAGTTGAGGAGTCAATACACATTAAGTTTCTTGAAACTGAACCTCAAACAAAACCTTTGGTAGATGATGAAATTGTTACTTCAAAAGATTTTCAGAATGTGCCTTCACTAGAAAATGATCCTGAGGAGGATCCTTCGAATGAACATTTACAAGCTTCTCAACCAAAGTCGTGGAAATACATCAGAAATCACCCTCTCAATCAAGTGATTGGAGAAGTGAATGAAGGTGTACAAACACGAAGAAAATTTTTAAATGAAGCACAATTTTCAGCATTTATTTCTGAGATTGAACCCAAAAATGTTGAAGAAGCTTTTTCTGACAATGACTGGATTATTGCAATGGAAGAAGAGTTAAATCAATTTGAAAGAAATCAAGTTTGGGACTTGGTACCCCGTCCAAGTGACCATCCAGGCATTGGAACAAAATGGGTATTCATGAACAAACTTAATGAATCTGCAGTAATTGTCAGAAACAAAGTTAGACTGGTGGCTAAAGGGTATAATCAAGAAGAAGGAATTGATTATGAAGAAACCTATGTACCAGTAGCTAGATTAGAAGTTATACGGGTTCTTCTTGCCTTTGCTTGTCTCAAAAATTTTAAACTTTTTCAAATGGATGTTAAGAGTGCTTTTCTAAATGGTTTTATTATGGAAGAGGTATATGTTGAACAACCCCCTAACTTTGAATATGTTTCAAAACTAGATCATGTTTACAAATTAAAGAAAGCACTCTACGGGTTGAAACAAGCTCTGAGAGCTTGGTATGAAAGATTGAGCAAATTTTTTATTAACAAAGGTTTTGTCAGAGGGAAAGTAGATACAACTTTATTTATTAAACATACTCACTCTGATGTGCTTATAGTTCAAATATATGTTGATGATATTATTTTTAGAGCTACTAATAATGATCTCTGTGAAGAGTTTGCTAAGACAATGTAGGGAGAGTTTGAGATGTCCATGATGGGAGAATTGAACTTCTTTCTTGGACTTCATATTAAACAAAGGAAGAATGGGATCTTCATAAGCCAAACCAAGTACTTAAAAGAATTATTGAAAAAGTTTGGAATGGAACAATGCAGAAGTGCTGACACTCTCATGAGTTTCACTGCCTTGCTTGATGCAGACGTGAGCGGGAAGGACTTTAACATCAAGAAATATAGAGGAATGATTGTATCATTACTCTATCTCACTGCTAGCAGACCTGATATCCAATTTAGCGTGGGAATGTGTGCTAGATATCAAGCTGCACCCAAAGAATCACATGCAGAAAATGTAAAGAGGATCTTCAGATATCTAGCTGGAACCACTGACCTTGGAATGTCGTACCCAAAAGGTAACAATGAATATTTGTTATCATATTCAGATTTTGACCATGTAGGCTACCAAACAGATAGAAAAAGCACAAGTAGTCACTGTCAATTCCTTGGAGGGTCACTAGTGTCGTGGTTCAGCAAGAAGCAATCAACGATATCACTATCTTCAACAGAAGCTGAATACGTTGCTGCTGCTAGTTGCTGTGCACAAGTTCTTTGGATGAAGCAATAACTTCAAGATTTGGGAATGGAT
The DNA here is from genome assembly GCA_006871305.1 of Vachellia collinsii. NCBI lineage: Eukaryota > Viridiplantae > Streptophyta > Magnoliopsida > Fabales > Fabaceae > Vachellia > Vachellia collinsii. The sequence continues at coordinate 7,790 of QFDD01002860.1, read as the reverse complement.
TTAACAGAAATTCCTATTCTATGTGACAACACCAGCACAATAAGTCTAGCAAAGAATCTTGTGCATCACTCCCGAACAAAGCATATAGACATTCGTCATCACTTTATTCAGGATCATGTTTAGAAAAAGGATGTCAAAGTCATGTTTATTCCAACTCACCAACAAGTAGCAGACATCTTCACAAAACCTCTTGCTAGAGAACAATTTGTGAATATAAGGAGAGAATTGGGAATGGTAAATCCCAATGAATTGTAAGTATTTTTTTGTTTAATGTGTAATGTTTTGATGATTGCATACTAATTTTATCATCAGAGTGTTTTCAGAAAATTTTGCAGGTCTCTATTTTCGCCACAAAGAACAAAGTAAGTTTTATGCCAAGCAAAACTCGAGTTTTGGAAGAAGTTTTAATCTCTTTCAGAGGAAAAAGTTGTGAAACTCGAGTTTTATATGAAGAAAACTCGAGTTTGGACGAGATTTTGGAGCAAAAATGAAATGAAGATCACGAGACTCGAGTTTGAGATTTAAAACTTGAGTTATGTTGGTCATATATTGGCTTAAAACTTGATGGAAGAAGAAAGTTCCCCCGAAACTCGAGTTATGGAAGACAAAACTAGAGTTGCAGAGCTTCTAGAGGCACAACTTGGAACAAAACTCAAGTTTCCATGAGAGTTCAGGTAAAAACTCGAGTTCAGAGGATAAAACTTGAGTTTGGGTAAGTGTTTTCATATTCAAGGTCCTGAGACTCGAGTTTGGATAAGTAAAACTCGAGTTCTCATATGTCTGTTCATCTTTGGACCCCGAAACTCGAGTTTTAATAAACAAAACTCGAGTTTTGGTCATCAAAACTCGAGTTTTGGTCATCAAAACTCAAGTTGTGCAGAGCAAAACTCGAGTTATAGTGTATTTTTCGGTTTATGCATGCCCGAAACACGAGTTTTGGGACACAAAACTCGAGTTCTGTGTGTCACCGAGGCTAAATTGCTCTTGAAACTCGATTTTTCTCACTTTTCCCATTTTCAAAACTCGAGTAAACCCTACCCTATTTTTCAAATTCTCAAATTAACCGTTCAAAACTTCCAAAAACTGTCTAAAACCTCCTCCCATACGTTGCGAATCATAACCCCTCATCAATTACCCCTTCATTCGTCCATTTATACCGATTAAATCCCCCGCATTTTCCACTCATCACCGACGGCACCAGTGGGATTAGACTCAGACATAGAGCATATTTCCCCTGCCTCTCAGGTTTCAGTGCCAAGAAGAAATATGAAGGCACAAAAGACAACTACATCAGAGGCACCACAAGCATTTGGGCAGACAGCGAAAGTGGCCCCCGCTGGATTCAATGTAAGACCTGTCTACATTAACCCTCAAACTCCTAAGGTATTTGAAATTGCATACAAGGATAGAGAGTTATATTCTGCCATGATTGTTGATTTAGACTCCATTAAGAATCTGGGGATAGATATTAAGGAATATCTTGAGTATATGAGAATTTACTCAAGATTAATATTACATATTCCCCTAAGATGGTTAGGTTTTTTTACAATAATATGGATCTACATCCTCTACAAATGTCTCAGGGAACATTATTATTCAGTCTATGAAGACCAAGATTAGGGGAACAGATGTCCATATTGCACCTGACTTATTAAATTCATATTTGGGGACACATAATTTTGATGCTGAGTTGAGGACTTTCACTAATAAGGAAGTATTTGAGTATCTAAGGCCAAGAGAGCCTTTCTCTGGATTGCATTTTGAGCCTACTGCTATGCCACCACTCCAAATAGTGATTCACTATATCTACACTAGATTTTTAGTGAACAAGGGAAGGAACTACATTCATATGTCATCCTCTGATTATCAGATGATGGCATCCATCATGATCAAGGAAAATAGGAACATAGGCCAGATGGTTTTTGATGAAATGTGGAAGTTTAGGTTCTCTAAGTACAAGAGAATGTATGTTCCATATCCTTGCTTGGTCTCAAAGATTTTGGAGCTGCACAACATTTGGCATTTGATGAATGGTCAGAAGGCACTCAAGCCTCTTGAGTTCAAAGAGACTCATCTTCATAGGATGAAGATTGAGATACAGATAGCTCCTAGGCAGACCACTGTGCAGAGAAAATAGAGGAAGAAGACTACTTATGGTCCTTCAAGGGTGCCTCAGGATAAGGTCCAGTCATCAGCCCCTCAGCAGCCTACCTCAGCCCCTTCCTTTGCTCAGGCCTTTGTTCAGCATTTCATGCAGACTGAGTTTAGGAAGATGGGAGAGGAGTTCATTCAGGCCTTCCATAGTGAGACTCAGAACTATGTGAACAACCTCCTGAAGGCTGCTGCTAAATACTTTACTGGGAGATCACATGATGTGGCAGTGGGTGAACTGAAGAATTCTGTGGATGCTCTTTAGTCTTCAGTAGATTCTAGACTCTCCTCTCTGGAAGGGAGGATGACTTCTATTAAGGACTTCATCAGAGGCTTTAAGGCCCCTCCTCTTCCTTCAGCTGAGACATCTGGTCCTGAGCCTTCAGCATCTCCTGCTCCTGCATCTCCAGTACCTTCTCCTATTCCTTCAACTCCTGCTCTTGCTCCAGACTCTACACCTATGCTTCTCCTTGAGTATCATCCCATTGAGTCTAGTTAGCCATCAGTAGCTTCTTAGCCTTCCCCCTCTGTGCCCCCTATCTCTCTTGCCCCTCTTATTACCATCTTCAATATTTCTGATTCTTCTTCACCTGAACACACTGCCTCTCCTTCTCACCTTCTTTGATTGATGACAAAAAGGGGGAGAAGTGGTGACTCTTACGTATTTTGTGTTTTGATTTTGTATTAGTTTGACATGCTTATGTTTCTGGTATACTTTTCTATCTGAATTTACAATTTATATGATGAATGCTTAATTTTGATTCTGAGTTGTTTAATCTATTCCTTATAACTTGATCATTGGTTTTGTCATCATCAAAAAGGGGGAGAATGTTGAGATAATGTTTTGATTATGACAAATATGTTTTTGAACTCATGATTAAAATTTAGTTTTCAGAAAAGTTTAAGTAATCTTCGAGTTTTAATGAAAGTATTGGGAGAACTCGAGTTATAAGCTTTAGAACTCTAGTTACATTGTTTAAAAATGCTTTCAAAACCCAAAACTTTCAAGAAAAATCAAGTTTTGATTGAAGTTTTATCAAAACTCGAGTTCTGGGAGTCAAAACTCGAGTGTCGGGTTTTGAAACAAGTTTCAGAAATACAAAACTCTCAGTAGAACTCAAGTTTGAACAAAAGTTTTGTCACAACTCGAGTTGTGTGTTACAAAACTCAAGTTTTGAGTGTTAAAATAGTTTTAGAAAATCATAACTCTCAAAGAGAACTCAAGTTTTAGTGAAACTCGAGTTATGTTTGGTAGAACTCGAGTTTCGAGCTCTGAAGAGTATTTAAAACAGAAAACTTCCTTCCAATACTTGAAGTTTCGATAAAAGTTTTGATGGAACTCGAGTTATGAGTAGCAGAACTCGAGTTTCGAAGAGAGAGAATGAAAACTTCCTTCACAACTTGGAGTTTTCACAAAAGTTTTCATAGAACTCGAGTTTTGGGAAAACATAACTTGAGTTTCGAGCTCTGAAAAAATCTTGAACTACAAAACTTCTTTCCAAAACTTGAGGTTTCGATAAAAGTTTTAGTACAACTCAAGTTTTAAGAAATGGAACTAGAGTTTCGAGATAAGAACTTCTTCTAAACTCAAAACTCCCAAGGAAACTCGAGTTGCAATGAAAGTTATGATTTGAAGATACTCAAAACTTGAAGTTTTGGAGTATGAAACTCAAGTCTCAAAAGAAGTTAAAATGTCTTAGCTTATAGAAACCTATGAAAACCTGAGTTTTAAGTTTTGTAACTCAAGTTTTATCAAAACTCTTATTAAAACTGGAGTTACAACAAAAGTTGTCTAGATTCTCCTTTGTTATTTCAACAATCACTCGAGTTCTCAACTAGCAAAACTCGAGTTTACTTTATCTGACAGTAATGCAGACTGTCAGAAGCTTTACGCTGATCTCAAATCTTTCCTTATTCATGCAACATTTATTTGAATCTCATTTACCATCATAAATTTTCATTTACTTTAATGATTAACAGGGAATGGAATTCTGATTGCCTCACCGGAAAGAGATTCAAAGGACAAAAACGTAGAAACCACCCTACCTACTGCCAGAACCATTTTTTGGGGGAAGGTGAACGACGAGAATGAGTCTAACAGAAACTTAAATGTTTCTAACGGATAATTAATAGTTCCCAACTATAAAAGGTGAAGCATTCAAGTTCCAAAAGATAGAGAACACAATGACGTGAAAGAAAATTTATTACTCTTCATCTACCTCCTCTGTTTTCATTCTCTCATACTTAAGAGCTTCAGTGTTCATCATTTAGTTCTCAGAAAGGATAATATACTTGTACAATCATTTATTCTGTGAGAGTAACTCAAGATTGGAGAATCTTGAGTGGGAAAAGACACGAGCAAAAGTGTCAGTGGGTTGAATTGAGTTGGGAAGGGGGAGAGTCCTTCTTCTAAGTTGTTGTAATCTTTTGAGATTAGTGGATTTGAAAAGCTCAGAGGATTCTGAGGATTGGACGTAGGTCAAGTGGACCGAACCAGGATAAATCTCTTTGTTCACTTTCTTTCACACTCTGTTTTACGTTTCAATGTTTGTGAAAATTTTAATTAGACCAATTCACCTCCCCTTCTTGGTCAAATCCTATCCTAACAGGTTGGTTATTTTTAGGCTTTTTCCAGGGCTGAGATTTCTTGTAGTGGGTTTTGGTGGGATACCTTTGATAATAATCATCATTGGTATGATATTTCTTTTTTGGTGTAGATCTTTTGCAGGTTGGGAGGTCAAATTGCACACAGAAAGATCCAACATTTTTCTGTTGAAGCCGTTTTCTTAGCTAAGCTTATATCTGAGCTTATTTTCCTAGCAAAGCTTTAGGGTTGTTTTTTGAACAACTGCTATTAGTGGACATAGGTAAGATTTAATAATGGATTTGGTCATCACAAGTTTGGCTATGAATCTTTTCCCTAATTTTGTCTCCTAAAGAAGTAAGAAGACGGGCAAGAAATATTTCTTTCCACAGAGGATGATTTCCATCTTCTCTGGAAAGAACACGGGTTAGGAAGGTGTCTTTATACCATCTAAAATCAGAAAGGGATTTACACCTAAGATTGGACAAAAGTTTTGCAGATTTTTCTCTCCAAAGAGAAGGATCTCCAATGAAATGCTCAATTATGTTAACTATAAGAGAGTTAATAGAATCAGACATTGGATCACCATTATGGGTGATCGGAGTTCCATCATGGGAGATTTTTACAGCAGAAAGAATTTGGGTTTTCTTATCATTAGTAAGGTGGTAATCCCACCAGTATTTGAGTTGATCAATAAAGCCAAAAATTAATATATGCACAACTTGATCTTCAAGACAGTTGTTATATATGGTAGGCATCGCATTACGAACCATAGTCATATGCTAGAGAGTTTCCAAAATTTGATTTTCAGATTGACTAGCTATGTTCCAAACATAGATATTATTTACATTAAATTGTTTAAGTGTGGAATCTCTTTCGTCTAAAATCAAATCAATAGGGGTGGCCCGATGATAATAAAGTTTTGATGGTTTTCTCCAATTTCTTTCACAGGGTTGTATCTTGGAGGAGCTGACAAGGCAGTGAGTTTGATGAGTGAAGATTTTGAAGAATTGGGTTTGAAGAGAAATAACTGTAAAGAAATGAGTTGGATTCAATCGGTTCTTTATTTTTTTGGCTTCTCTGTGAACGAGTCCATTGATGTGTTACTTCAAAGGAACCAAACATTTCAGGGAAGTTTCAAACTAAAATCTGACTATGTAACAAAACCTATTCCTCTTTCTGGTTTAAAAGGGCTATGGAAGATGATGATGCCAGAGAAGAATAATATTAATTCTCCATTGTTGATGTTGACACCTTATGGGGGAAGAATGAGTGAGATTTCAGAGTCAGAAACTCCATTTCCACATAGGAGAGGGATCAAATATGGGATCCAATATTTGGTTAATTGGGATTCAAATAATGATGATGAGACAGAGAAATACTTGATGATGATGAGAAGATTGTTTGAGTACATGACACCGTACGTTTCGAAGAATCCGAGGGCTGCTTATTTGAATTATAGAGACTTGGATTTGGGAGTGAATAGAGATAAGAACACAAGCTATGAAGAAGCGAGAGCATCTTGGGGATCTAAGTATTTCAAGAATAATTTTGAGAGGCTGGCTAAAGTAAAAGCTTCTGTTGATGCTGGCAACTTCTTCTGGAATGAGCAAAGCATTCCTCCTCTTGATCAGTATACTATTATGGGATAGAAGGAAAATGTGGAACTTCATTATTATTAGGTTTTGTTGACAAAGTGTAAGGTTATAATTTAGGGTTCTTATTGACACAAATAATGATGGAGGGTGTGGACTCCACTACTTGGAATTTATGATCAAGACCGTTAGAATATTCAAACTCCTTTGCCGACATATATGGATATGAATATAATAAAGGGATGCTTGTATTATTGGACCCTACAATATAATTTTGGGAGAATGACAGAAAAAACCTTTAAAATGTAGAAATGATAAATCAAGGTACCCAATTTGCTTAATATGTAGAAAGGTGCACTATTATATTATCATTAAATTTCAATATTCATGTTTGATCCACTATATTTGATATGGAATTAAGCAAATTGGATATCTAATTTGTCTTTTCTATATTCTAAAGGTTCTTTTATGTCATTCTCCCCTATAATTTCACTTGGGTATAAATTTCATTTGTATCATTTGGGATTTGTATTTAGTGATTAAAGAATCAGCTTGGACTGGATGACTCGATTGTTGCTGCCTGGACTTCTCAAACTCAATTTGGAGCAAAAAACCACTTTTATGGTTAAACATCGTTGAATAAGAGTTGAGCTAAGCGGAACTTATACCTCGTTTTGGTAAGCTGGAATTGAAGTTGGAGAATTGGAAGTGGAAGTGGAATCCACATATTGAGTTGTTTGGTATGCTAGAAGCTACTTCCATGAAAGTAAGACGTCCATCAAAATGGGTTCCATAGTTTACCCCATGAAACTGATCTCACTTCCATGGAAGTGAGATTTTCTTCCTATTACATCATTCAACGTTTTAAGACCCAGTTTTAGTTCCAGTTTCATTTTCACTTCTATTTCCACTTCCAATTCCAATTCTACTTCCAACAAAAACACTTCCATGTACCAAACGGGGCATTAGAATTAGATTAGGAATCAGAAAAACTTTTAAAAAATCGAATGATTTTTTGGATTTCACCAAAAATTTTAAAAAATTTAAAAATATAAAAAGCTATCCTTTCAAAATTTCCAATATATTTTTAGACCATTTGTAGCAATATGATATTATTTCATTAAAAACTTCATATATTGTGGTACTATATTATGCTGACAATTAAATTTATTATACAATATGTATATAATTATTTTTTAATCATATTTTTACTTAATTATTTTGTCAACAATTTCGCCTTTAGTTTAACCTATTGGACCATGTGAATCCTGAACTGCTTGGGCTTTTAAAACATTATTTGTAGTTAAATCTTTATTTGTTTTTGAACTAAATATTAACAAATGTTATATTTATGACTTTTTTTAATACATTGGGAGTTTTTCAACCCTTGAGAGTTCAGGTATGAGCTGGACTCTTTGACTTATATCAATAATTTATTAGTAGGAATGTAGTTTTATAAT
>QFDD01002859.1:0-21285 GCA_006871305.1 Vachellia collinsii | reverse complement strand
TATATAATACAACTTTAAGATATATAATACACTTTATAAGATTGAATTTAACCTAAATATAAAACAATTAAATGATTAATAAACATTCAATATTAATTAGGTTTACATTATAATATAACGTTATCTGTATATTTTTTTATAAAGCAATTTTAATGTTTTTTTAAATTAAAAAAAAAAGAAAAGAAAAAATGTTGGAGGGCTTGGCGGGCTAACCCGCGGGTTGGCGGGCTAGCCCGCCGCGGGTGCGGGCCAGGCGGGTGCGGGCCAAAAATACCCGCACCCAAATGGTCCTATATTTTACTAACCCAACCCACCACAGGTTGGCGGGTTGAGCCCATATTACCGGCACTACAAAGAGCTATTTATTTCTAAATTTGGACAAAATCTGGAAAAAAATCTTGGAGAAATCCGAAAATGACTAAAGGAATAGTGCAACTTGATGCAATAAACTGTATCAATTGAGTAAGATTTTGGCTAAATGAGTATTTTTTTTCCTCTGTAGAGGATTGTATAAGCTTCAATTGGAAACTTGAACCACTTAAATTTGATTTTTCTAGAATTAGTTATGATTTTTTAAAGTTAGCCAAAATTTCAGAACTTTTAATAAAAGAAGAAAGAAAAAAGAAATTAAGAGAAGGCATCAGGAATGAAAAGCGCAGGATGCATACTTGCAATCTGGCAAGTGTCTTTGAAAGGTGAAACAAAATAAAGCTAAACTTTTGAAGTAATTGAGGAATTGAAACAGAAGCAAGCTTAAAAATTATGTATGCGAAGAAGAAAGTAAAGGAAAAATAAGAAAAGGATTAAGAAATGGTTGGCAGAAGAAGAAAGGATTAAGAAATGAAGAAGAAAGGGTAGTAAAGGATATGATGCATACGTGTTCTTGTTGGGAGTAATCGGAGGATGAATCTGTAAGCTGAGATAAGAGACGCAGTGGCTGAAGCTCCACCATTTGCTGAGCACTCTCAGAAGACAAGTCGTTTTGATTCTCCTCATTAGCCATTTCCTTGTGAATAATCTCACTGTGTATTGCTTCTGCCATCTAAACTTAGTGAAGAAACAAACAGATCTGAAAGAGAAGAAGAAACTCTATCTGCCTTCTGCTCAGCAATCCACACACCCCTGTTGAAGAAGGCTATAATTATTAAATAGTGCACCCTCTAATTTTTTTTTTTTTTCAAAAAAAGAAGCATCTTTTACTCCTTTAGCTTTACATAAAGTTTTATGTTATCTTTGGGAGAATTTCCACAAGGTATCAAGAAAGGAGTTTAATCACTCAAAAATTCAATAAAAACTAGGACTGTGCAAAAACCAGACCAGACCGGGTTGAGGCTCAACCCGAGGTCTAGTCTGGTAAAAGCCTCAGACTGAATAAGTCAGCCCGAAGTCTGGTCTGGTCCAACCTCAACCCGAGGTCGGGCTGGACCAGACCTGGTCCATCAGACTACCTGGACCAGTCCAGGTAGTCCAAAACCCTTTCTCTTTTTTTGTTTTTTAAAAATTTATCCGTTTTTTTCATCGTTTTTTTTAAACAAGATATCTCACTTTTCTGACAAAATCCCCTGAAACCACGCTAGATCTACCGAAACCCTGAACAAATTCCAGAATCCACAAAAATTGGATGAGATATTTCCCTTTGATCTTCATAATGCATAAGCCTCGCGCTTTGATCTTCCCACGAAGCATATGGAGACTCCATACAAACAACCCCTTTCATCTTCTTCATTGTCATATCAGTGAGGCATCGCAACAAAACACAGAGAAGAAAAAGGGGAAGGGATAAACAAGAAAAAACGCAAGGGAATAAGAAAGATGAAGAAGGAGAGCGACGACGAGAGCTAGCAACAAGGAAGAAGACAGAGAGCGACGACGAGAGCTAGCAACAAGGAAGAAGACAGAGAGCGACGACGAGAGCTAGCAACAAGGAAGAAGAAAGCAAGCGACGACGGCTGGTGAGGAGAGCGACAGCGAGAGCTAGCAACAAGGAAGAAGAAAGCGAGCGACGCGCCTGGTGAGCACGAGCTGCGGCGACCATTCCTGGTGACGACTGAACAGAGAACAAGCAATGGCCAGAGGCAGAGCTGCTTCTTCTGTGCAGCAGGCGGGCGAGTGAGAGGGCGTTGGGGTTAGGGCACAGCAAGAAGGCAGAGAACGGAGGAGGGTGTCGGGTTGAGGCCTTGAGGGAGTGGCTGGGTCTGTTTGAATTTTCAACGTTTTTTTTTGGTACAGTTGAAGTTTCAGTTGAGTGGGCCACTGAAGTGCTGAACCAGACCGCCTGCTGAAGTTTCAAACTAAAAAAAAAAATCAGACATTTGAGTGGGCCACTGAAGTTTCAAACTAAAAAAAAAAAATATTTTCGGGTCCAGCTGGACCAGACCACTTGGTCTGAGGGCCTGGTCCCCTGTCCGGTCCAACCCGAAGACATTAGTCTGGTCTGGTTGGTCCCTTTCGTCTTCGGGCCAGAAATTTTTGCCACAAACCAGACCGGGTCGGGTTGGACCGGATCGGGTTGGACCGGGTTGCCGGGTTGGTGATCACCCCTAATAAAAACTAAGGGGCATTCAATTAATGATAAATTTTAATGTAGAAAATGACAAACAGTTCATGTTAATCCCTTCATTTTATCTTTATACAAAAAAAAAGTGTCTTTTAATTTCTACAAAATTTAAGGACCAAACTAAGAACCAAGGGCACTTTAAAAAAAATAAAACAACGAAAGAAAGAAATGAATAAAGGAATCTTTTATAGTCCCACTTGTTTTACGTATTATATCTGCATTCCACTTTTGAAAAGTCAAAAGGGAAAGCAACATGTGGTGGTGCCCTTGCTGAAATGATTGTTAACAATTCAAAAAATGAGGGTGGTAATACTGAAAATATTTAGATGAAAAAAAAATGAAATTTTTGTAATTTATCTTAATCTTATGTTACTAAATGCGCATTAATTGGTCGACAATGCTCATTCTCTATTATGAACAGTGTTAGGGGTCAATCGTTAGTTACCACCTCAGTACAGTACTGGTAACCTATTTTATTAATTTTCATCTATTTATTTGATAGCTGATTTTTTTTATCTATATGTCTAATTCTATGTACAGGGCACTCGTGGCATGCTTCAATTAAAAGCGACTAATATATTTTGGATTGGAGGAGGCGAGTACCAAATTTTCCACCATAACATTTCAAATTCATGATTATTTTGTAAACTACGTGTATATATCTAAGCCAGTTATATCTTCTAGGCTTGCTCTTGACAACCAATTAATGAGCATTTGGTAACATAAGATTAAGATAAATTACAAAAATTTCATTTCATCTAAATATATTCAGTATTGCCACCCTCATATTTTATAATTATTTTTTCTTTTTCTCTTATTACAATTTAGTAACGGTTTTACACCTGCTGCAAATATTTTGTTTACAAACACCACAAAATTAGTAGTGGTTTTGTTTATATGTGCATTGGTTCTGTAAAACCATTACTAAACCAGTTGCCACGATGATTTTGCAACGGTTTAACAAACTGTTACCAATAAAACAAACCGCCACAAATGTATAAAATAACAGTTACTAATGCAGCCTTTTTTTTTTTAGTAAATTTGGTACTCACCTCCTCCAATCCAAAATTTATTTGATAGCTCCTTTTCATTTCCAGTGAAATGATTAAAAGCATTTGGACCTAAAGAGTACATTGAATACATTTGAAGGTTATGTATTCCTATTTACCTTCATAAATCAAAAAAAGCATCATAAATTTTTTTTCAGATGTAAAAAAGCATATCAACTTCTCTGAGAAAATACATGAAATGATTTTATCTGTAGCTACCTTTAAGCTTTGTGGGTCCCATACTATTTTTAAATATTTTTATATATTAAAAAAACTATGCCCACTCTCTCTTTCCCCTAACTATAATACCCTTAGTTTTATCCCATTAACATATCTAACGGAAGCATTTGAGATTACTTTAGTTGGTCATACCTGTGAAAAATGAAGGTTGAAAATTTTTGCTTTTGAGTTACCATTCATAACCCTCTAAATATGGTCTTATATTTGAAAAATAATAATTGATTGTAGAAAAATTGAAATTGAGTGATTCCAAGTTCTATTGGAAGATAGCTGGATAAACTTGAGAGGAAAAATAAGTTCTTAACATTTTATTTTCAAAATCGTGCCCAATTTCAATTTAAAAAGTTACTGTTCATTTGGTTATTATTTTTATTTTTTCAGTATTTTTTCCCAACTTTGAAAGGGCATATCTCTCTGCACTATTATCAAATATGGACGAATTACCACTCATGTTAAAGGAAAAAATCATATATATTTGGTAGTAAAATATTACGTCCTAATTCACTCAATTACTTCAAAACGAATTAGTTAACTTTAAGTCTATTTTTGTTAACTTTTATCCCATTTTTGTTCATACTTAATCCAATTGAAGTATGATTGCTTTAACTTGCAACATTAATGCCTTTAAAGCACTTTGACCTATTCTAGCATGCTTGAAAATAAATCTACAACTATACATGCTATCTCTTATAACCAACACATAATACTCTTATATGTATTTACAACTCTCCACAAAATTATGATCAAATACTTACCAACCTCCAAGCATTCTCTTTCTTTCTTCTTCCCTTCTTGGATAAAGATAGCCTTAGGGTTTGGTTACATTGGTTGGGTAAGATTGTTGGGAATTTTATAAGTATAAGCAACCATTATTCAATCACATACATGCATTAAAAACATGATACATGCATATACTTAATTAACATGAACCTTAAGAATGGATCACCATGCATACCTTATAGGTCAAACCATATAATATAGATCAAGGCATCATTGCATAAGAGCAATCTTCACCATACCACAATCTTATCATTCACACCATGTCATATTATCCAATTCATAGCAAAGCAAGTAATCATGCAATTAAATACAATGATATGCAATTAAAACAATAATTGACAAGTTACCTTGTTCTCCTTATTTTTCTTGGTCCCTTTTTGCTTGTCAACTCTTTCCTTAATGTCCAATGGTCCTAGATAACATCACATAAAGGTTACTAACACATTTAGACCATTATAGTGTCACTTCTTCATAACTATTCTTAACTTGCTTTCTTTAATATTAACTTCGTACTTTTGTATCCATGGGTTTCAAAATTTATCTAATATGCGTCTCCTTTATGATTTTGCATTTGGATTCCATTTTTATGCTCAAATAGCTTAAAAGAAACCTCATTCCCTTTCAACTTTCAACTACTCAAAACAACGACTTAAATGGAGTTGTTGTACAAAATTTCAATCTTGTTTTTAATGCTTTCAAACTTGGTTTCTTATTTAAATCCTACACAATTTTTCATTTTAAACTTAATGGAAGCATCAAAATCATCAAAAACACATTCCTTCTTCCATTTTCCTTGCAACCCAAAACAGTACAGAAAAATTGTAACAACATGCTTTTTCAACTTCTCTTGCTTTATACATACTAATCTTATTTCTAGATTATTTTCCAATCATTATTTAACATAAAAAAACTCCTCCCTTGCAGATCAATTTTGTGCAGCAGCCCAAGAATAGTGATTTTGTGCCAAAAATTACAAACAAGCTCAAATCAACTCAAACCAAGAAACAACATGTAACAAATTAATCATAGAGTAGATTGGAACCACTTACCACTTTCAATTTTTGTTCTTTCTTGCTTTCTCACTATAGCCCCTTTTCCAAACCCTCTCTTGAATCCCTTCAATCATAGCACCATAGCAAAAATTACACCTATCAAAAGAGAAAATAAAGATCCTAGATCATTTATAGGGAAGGAATTAAGCGTGAATTACCAACTTAACCTTGAATTTTGGTTGGAGTTCCTTCTCTTCTTACTCTTGAAGACCACGTCTTGCTTCTTCTCTTGTACGTCTTGCTTCTTCTCTTGTACTAGTTGTGTTTTGCAGAAAATGGGCTGGAATGAGTGATTAAAAATCTGTCCTTAAGTCATAAGAATTGTAGGGTCCACTTACACTGATAGAGTAATTTTACATTGATGTAATCTACCACTTTAAATTAATATATCTTCTTGCTTTTCCTCTTGTAATATGAAGACACCAAGTGGTACATTCTCAAGCCCCACAATCTCCTTTATGAAAGCAAGATTACTTTATGGTTACTTTACCCAAAAAATTTCTTCCAAAAATGCTTTTCGAGGATTTTCTGATCACTAGATTAATTTAATGTCAATAAAATTCCTATAACTCCTTTGCTTTTATTATGATTTTTCCTTCCTCAATTCACATTCCGAATGTGTCTTTAATTAATTCCCGAATCAAACTATACTTCAGGTTTTTTTTTTTTTTTGCCTTTTTCTTCCAATCCGGACAACTAATTTTTTTTTTAAAAAAGAAATGTACAACTAATAGTTACGGTGGGCCTATGCATAGGGGCATGATTACTAACCAATATTTTACTTTTTGGCAATTAATAATTTGCAAATTTTAGATGTCTGATTGCTATTATATTCCTCACCATCATCATTTTTCCAAGACCCTGACTTTTTTAAAACGCCACTGATCACTACTTCAATTTCTTCACACGCTTTGTTAGGCTTCATTTATTTATTTTTCAGTGAAACCAAAGTTAGTGCATATTTAGGAATAGTTCTTGAAAGTGATTTTACTCAATTTGAGGTAAGTATACGAGACAAGTTTTATCTCGATTTACGTAAAAATGTTTCTAGAAACACTTTTCAAGGGTTGCCAAATATACCCTTACTTGAATGGTTCCTCCTTGCTTCTCGAGGATATTTTAAAATTTCGCGTGGGCCTTCTAAATTAATATCAATATTCTGAAAATGAAAAATTTTATAATACTTTAATGCGTGAACATGATTTTAAGAAAAACAATCATGGTTCTTAAAAATACACACACACTTTATTAGAGCTGTTCATAGGTTTTTCGGTTCAATTTTCTGTAAAAACCAAAATGCTCTTAAAGAAAAAACTAAACCGAAACCGAATTTAAAAATTAAACGAACTGAAATAACTGAGTTATTTCAATTCGGTTTTTTGGTTATCGAAAATATTTAATAATTTATTAATATAAATATAATATAATAATGTGTAAATATATTATAATAATATTTAATAATTTATTAAATAAAAATATATATTATATATATAATTCAGCTTTTCGGTGAAAACCGAATTTTTTTCACATGAGCCGAATCGAAAGCAGAACACCGAATTAGAATAAAAGTCAAAATTGAAAAAAAAAAAACTGAAAACCAAATTATTTTGGTTCGGTTTTCTGATTATTTTACTCATCCTTGAGCTTTGTTCAGCGTGCCTGGAATAGAGCGGCGGATGAAGGAGAAAAAAGTGTGTACATATTTTGGGGATTGGATGCAAGCAAAGAACACCTTTAGATCCAAGGAATCCAAAGCAGGCTCAGAAGCAGAAAATTCAAACAAAAGTTTGGTATAGAAAAAACCAAGTGGAAAAGGAAGCGTGGAAACAAATCTGGAGCCTTACAAGAGGAAGATTTGCGGGCCCCATCATAGGCGCAAATCTGGAATGAGCACGGGGATAGCCAGAGAGTTGAGAAGAAAGGAGGAAAAGGTGAAGGAAAAAGTAAAAAATAAGGGGCGGTCTTGATCGCCGAAAGGAAGCAGGGAAAGCAAAATCAGGATTTTCCATCGTGTGGATACTGATTTTTGAAAAACATCGAATTCATTTTCCATCTATGATAAAAATTTGAAAGGCACTCCTCCCGCTCCTTTAACTAAATGCAAGTGATAGTTAACTAATGATTCAGAGTAAAGTTATTCAAGTTTTAAATATACGCTTTAACGATATAAACGCTATAGATAACTCATGATTATGCATGAAGTTATTTAAATTTCATTAAAATATATATGTGTGTATTAGTTAGCAACTTATTTTCTTCTTTAAATATATATATTGAAATATCATTTTCTATATTTTGTTAAAAGGGATAACATGTTCATTTTAGACATTTTCTTACTATCTTATCATCATTTTAATCCAATCAAATATAAATTTTTATATCAAATCATTTTTGATTTCAATGTATATCAAACATCTCATATAAAAATTTTTTCCTTTCTTTTCCTTTCCGATTTCTTCCATTCATTTTTATTCTCATCAATTATTCGATCCAGATGCGGCCTAGGAAGGAAGAAAAGGAAGTCTTTACTTGTATTGTTAGAACTAATCATGCCGTGACCCATGTAAAATTGAGAAAACGGGTCCAACCTGCGGGTTCGGGCCGCACGAGCCTGAGGTTATGCGGGCCAGCCAGCCCACATGTTATTTATTTATTTATTGCTTTTTAAAAACTAATTTTTTAAGTAAGTTTTTTACAATGTTAAATCTTCATGAGCCACACAACACATGATTGTATATACCTTTTTTCCATCTTATTATTATTTATGTATCAAAATCAATATTTTTTAAAAGATGTTTAAAATTAAAATAAATCAAATTTATTAAATATATTATAATTGCTAAATAATATATGAAAATTTATTCTAAATATTTTTTTGAAACCAATTAACTTTATATTAATTATTTTTGTAAATATTTATATTTATTAAAATTTTTGTAAAGATTAAGAGATGAGCAAAGAAAAGAGGGCATAGTACAAGGCCCGGATTTGGGCCTGCTATTTTAAAGAGGAAACAGGCCTCAAGGATCCATCAAGTTGTTTTTGGCCCAATGACTCAGCAGATTCCAGCTCGCACGGAGGAAAATTAAAAATGAGAATTACCTACTCAGAATTTTGGGCCCACAACGTCGGATGAAGCAAGAGTTCCTCATGAAGACATGAACACACGTATCCAACGGAGTTTGGAGAAAAATTTCTCAAATACACACGAAAAACCTCCTGACTAAAACGTGCGTGATGAAGCTGTGAGTAATGTTGAAGGGGAAACTCCTGAGCCTCATGACCATTGGTATGAAACAAGAGCTGATGTAGGTGAAGGAACAGATGAAGACGTTGAAGGAATGGGACTGGACAAGCTTTCAGAGAAACTTTGTTGAAAGGAGGTTTTGTTTCTCTTGCCTACTCTTTTATATTATTATGAATATAATTATATGGAATTGTCGTGGGGCAGCCTCTAAAGAATTGAAGGTATTGAAAGAACATGGGCATGTCGAGATAAGCAACATCTCCTTCAAATGAAAAAGGAATTGTTGGTTATGCTGAAATTAAACAGGCAATGATTGAATTGGGCACTTTCAAAACCCCAGGACCGGATGGGATTTAAGCTTTTTTCTACAATGAATTCTGGCATATTATTGGAGATTCTCTATGTTAGTTGGTTAAGGAGATTTTTGATGAACCATTGAAAGTTCGATAACTTAATGTCACACATATTGCTATGATTCCCAAATTGGAGAGTCCTCAAAGAATTAAAGACTTCAGACCAATCTCACTATGTAATGTTAGCTACAAAGTTATTACAAAAATCCTTAGCTGCCATCTCAGATTAATTATGGGTAAGGTGGTGGGAAAACATCAATATAGTTTATAGCTGGTAGACAAAGTAGAGCTAACATTATTATGGCCCAAGAAGTTGTACATTCTATGAAGAACAAATGAGGCAAATTAGGATGGATGATTGTTAAGGTTGATACAGAGAAAGCTTATGATATACTGGAATGGTGTTTTATCCAGGACACTCTCCAAGCCTTGGGCCTAAGAGGGGTGATTTGTGATCTTATTATGGCCTGCATCTCTACGTCAACGTTAAAAGTGCTATGGAATGGGGCAACTATACTCAACCATTTCATCCCACTAGAGGAATCAGACAGGGCGATCCAATATCACCTTATATTTTCACTTTCTGTATGGAGCACCTTAATTGTGACACCTCACTTATCTCCTTTTTACTTTCATTAGAGACCACTATTGAACAAAGATTTCCAAAATTGAAATGGAACAAAGAAATGAAATTCCAAAGTTCGCCAAAAGTCATTATTCATTTGGTGAAAATTCAGATTTTTGGGTCAACTTTGAGAATTCACAACTAATTCTAGAAAAATTGAAATTGAATGGTTTAAGTCTCTAAACGAAGTTTATGAAATTCTCTACAGGTTAAAAAATACAATTTGTCCAATTTATTATCCATTTAACACAGTTTAACTCGTAAAGTTGTACTGCTCATATGGTAATATTTCATTTTTCTAGGTTTTTCTCTCAACTTTGGAACACCATAACTTTTGTACACATTTCCAAATTCAGTAAACTTAGGCTCATTTTAAATATGACCATATGAACTATTTTGCTAGAAAGTTTTAGATTAATTGGACTTTGTTTGCTATTTTTTCCCTTCAGCCTAAATTTAGAGTTTTGAAGAGGGTGTTGGATTTGCATCATTAGCTTGTTCAAATCTTTGCTAGGCATTCATAGATCCATTCAACACCAATTCTTAACAAACTTAACATATTTACATTTGATTATCCATATACCAAAGCATGTAGAGTTTTAATTTATACATATTCTCCAAAATCCACAAAAACACTTAACATAAAATAGCAAGTTACACTACTACAAAATATACTTACATCGTCGGTATTTAACAGAGATGCTAAAGAGAAGGTGCAAATGATAAAGCAAAGATTGTTAACAGCTCAAAATCGGCAAAAGTCCTATGCAGATAATCGTCGCAGGGAGTTGGAGTTCATGGTTGGGGATAAAGTATTCTTAAAGGTGTCACCTATGAAGGGAGTTATGAGATTTGGAAAGAAAGGCAAATTAAGTCCAAGGTATATTGGCCCGTTTGAGGTATTAGATAAAGTAGGTAGCGTAGCTTATCATTTAGCCTTACCACCAAATCTATTTGGTGTTCATCCTGTGTTCCATGTATCAATGTTGCGGAAGTATCTATATGACCCTTCTCATGTTATAGTATATCAAGAAGTTGGGATAAATGATGATTTATCATATGAAGAGATTCTAGTGGCCATCATAGATAAACAAGTGAAGAAGTTAAGATCAAAAGAAATTGCTTCAGTGAAAGTGTTATGGTAGAATCATGTGCCAGAAGAAGCAACCTAGGAAGTTGAAAGTGATGTCCGTGCCAAGTATCCTCATTTGTTTGAAAATTCGGAGGACCGAATTTCTTTAGGGGGGGGGAGAATATAATGTCCAGAAAAAAACATAACAGCAGTACTGTTAGTCTGTGGCGCGCCATAGTTAATTACAAGCTTGCTTGTTACTCGTGGGTGTTAACTCACACTTGTTGTTCACACATTTTATATTTGCACTTGTTTCATGGCTTTGAGCCGTGCTTGGTTATTTACCCTAGTGAACTGCGTGTTCATGCTAGTTTCGTGGCCTTGAGCTGTGCTTAGTTATTTACTCTCGTGGACTGTGTGTCCATGCTTGTTATTTCATTCTGTTGAAGTCCTACAAAAATGTGAAATTGATGATTTTCTTTTTAAATTGATTCTGTTTAACAAGTTGTTTTACAATATATTTGAGATTTTCTGAGCAATGAACTATTTTAGAGTTTTAATTATTATTTGATTATATTCGGTAGAAGTTGAGATTATTTGTTACGTTATTTATCGAAGTTAAATTCATTAGATCATTTCCTTCAATTTTATTAAATCTTTTGAATGGGACATTATTCATCGAAAAATTTAATTTGGCTTCAGATAGCTCAGTTGACTCTGTACCCTTGGTTGAGTAGTAAAGAGCCTCATTGTTGTTGATTCAGGTCGCTGACCTCTTTTGGTAGCTGCTACTTGGTGTATGTATATAAAATTATGTTTATATATTTCTTTTTAAGATTAGATGCTCCACGTAATCTATAGGCAGTATCTGTATCCTTTTATTATATTTTGGGAAATATGTACATGTTGTGATGGAATATTGCTCTAAATTGTTGTTTTGAGTTTTCAGGCCATTGTAGAACTTTCGGGAAGTCTGTCATATAGAGGAGACTCTGCCGAAATTTCTACAAAAGTCCTAATATGTTGATAAAACAAGCAGTATATACTTTTATATCATAATCTATAGAAAAGAAGGTATATAAATTGTATCATTTTGAACTTTGACAAATAGCATACGTCGATAACTCAAAGACTTACGGAGTATGAGACCTCTCATAGTCCGTGTCGGTCACCTTTAAATTTTAGGGCGTTACAGAATACTTCTATAAAATACTAGAATTTATAAACTATTTTTCCTTATTCTGAGTTTAAATATATGAGGCCTCTAGGTATTTTAAATAATTATTTTTGACTAATTATTTTTAAATAGTCAAAAATTAAATAACCTTTAAAATTCTCGTGAAGGTTATTTTGGTCATTTTAACTTAAACCAAGCCTTAATTACTGATAAGTGAATTTTTCTCTATCTGATGGTGTCCTGAAATTTTTTTTTGATACTTTGGTCAAACTTTGACCAAAATACCCTTGGACTTCCTCTTATTTACCAAAATGCCCTTGAATTCCTTAAATGGCAATTTGGTTCCTCGAATTTTGAAATTTTCATCTTAGTCCCATTTTTAATTTACTCTCAGGTCCTTAAATTTCCAAAATAACCTTTTGGTCCCAAACTTTTCTACCTTTTCTTACATTAGCTCTTTTACCCCTTTATTTCCTTTTTCTTTTGTTCTCGACCTTGATTCAACACATTATTATTCGTTTGGCATTTATTTTAGTTACAGAAGACATGGATATACATTAATCACATTATAAGAGATGGCATTGAAGCTGGATCTTGGAAACCAATCAGAATTAATGCTAGGGCTCCCTCGATTTCCCATCTGCTCTTTTCAGATCAACTTATCCTTTTTGGTGAAGCTATAAGCACTCAGGTTGACTAGATGACTAGATGTATAAATATGTTTTGTGATATGTCAGGGCAGCAAATGAACCGAACGAAAACTAAGGTGTCTTTTTTTAGCAATATCTACACATCAACAGCTACAAACCTCAGCAGAGAAATGGGGGTAGGCCTTGCAAGTGATCTGGGTAAATACTTGGGTATACTGTTGATAGATAAGAGAGCTTCAAATATAATTTTTGCTCCACTCTTAGAAGCTACTCAAAGAAAATTATTTGGCTGGAAGAAAAGTTATCTCATTTTAGTAGGATGATCTACTTTGGTTAAAGCTGTTTTAATCGCTTTACCCACATATTACATGCAAATAATGTTGCTTCCAAAACAATTTGTAAATGACTTGGAAAAACAGAGCTACATAATACATTGATCTTCATATAATTATATGGTATTTACACTTTAAACAAAAATAAAAATTAGATTTTGTCTTAATATAATTATTACATTATTCTATGTCCCTTTTGGTAATTTCACACCAAAAAAGCTATTCTAATTACAACCATCCAAACACTTTCATTTTTTTAAAATCACCTTTTTCATAAAATTGATTCTCTAAAATCACTTTTACACAAGTCGAACAAAAGCTATTCTCCAAAAACTAATCCAAACACATATAATTGGAAAATTTTGATGGCCCATCATCTTACCTACGTAGTGGGAATCACATATTCAGGGCCTTACACAAAAAATTCCCAAAGTTCATCCCCTGCACTTCCTCTCCCCCTTACTCTGTGCTAAACCATGGAAGTGCTAAACCATGGAAGTGACGAGAGAGAAAAGAGCCTAGCGCCAGGTTGGATACAATTTGTTGAGTTGTAGTATAATTATTGGTTAAAATAAGGATGAGGTGGTATTTTGAGTGGAATTAATGATCAATATCATTCAACCATTTGGGTAGGACAATATTGGTCCATTTTGGATACTACCAGGGTGAAATTGGGCTTAAAAATTCCAGATACTCACAGCTCCTTGGTGAAAACTTTTGGGACAAAATTGGACCTTAACCCTACTTTTTAATAAAATAAATCAAAATGTACCATTTTCCTGATTGTGAGATACTGGAGACAAGTATTGTATACTTTTCATTATTGCAAGGACAACCACTCATACAAGATCCATTGGTCAAAAGACATGACAACCCAGAACAAACGTAAGGGTTTAAAATTAAACCTCATGTAAACTCAAAAGACCAAAAGTATACTTAAGCCTTGTTTGATCAGATTTTAGTTTCATTACATGTAGTTTCGAATCGTTGGTTTTGGTTTTTATAGTTTCATAAGAATTTGGCCTAAGTTTAACAAATGGTCCCTATACTTAATATTATTATACTTGAGTGAAAGCAGTTATGGTCTGAATAGAAGTGAGAATATTGTTGTGTAGAAATCCGGTGATATATCCACCAATCTGGCATTTCACAACCAATATCCTCTTGCACCAAATATCACCTGCCAAGTTATTCAAATCTCTGCAAATACCTAAGTAATTAATGAGAATTAAAATCCCATAGAGTAAGACCAGTGGAAAGGCCATAAATATTCTAACAACTTCAGGTGGATCACCTAAAGAATTGCCTATGATACCATTCCTAATAAGCACATTCACATCTTCATGTGAGTTTATTAGGCAATCCAATAACAGTGCGTATTCGGAAATGTAAGGTTCATAAGGATAGTGACACTGCTCAAAAGTTATCATGTTGTGGAAAAATATAGCTGTGTCATTGTCCACCAAAATTCTTGGCACATCAAGAACATCATAGTTTGAAAATTTGAGCTCTAACAGGCAGCTTCCTCGCATGCTTGCTTTGAACCTTACTTCAACTTCTGCAAATTGTTCCTCACTGTATGAAATAATGTCATTTCCAGGCCCTTGGCGGATGCCACTCTTGGATCAGGCTTCAAGCTTTGGTAAGTGAAAGAATCTAAGAAGATCTATGAAGTGGTCAAACCTAACATTAGGATCAGGCTTCAAGCTTTGGATGTTCAAAGAGTCAAAGAACTTATATGAGAGTTCAACAAAGGAAGGCTTGGCTTTACCGTCGCCGTCAGCAAGAAATGCTTGTTTGTATAATTTCTGAAGGAAAAAGAATGGGAGTTGATTCTCAAGTAAAAGCAAGTCCTTGGTGGAAGTTGCCGTGTGAACCATGAAGAGTGGATACATGATATTCAAAAGAAAAAAGAGTGTGCATGTGCGTGTGTTTAGCCAACATCAGTCAAGCATTGAAGAAGTAATTTCTGAAACTAAAGTTTTTTTTTAAATTATATGATAGGGAAGTTATATTGATTTGAGGAAATAGCTACCATGAAAGCTGAAATTAATTAAGTTTAAATTGAGGAAAAAGCTCACTGTTTTCGTAGTGATTAAGCAATAAGCCTCAATGATGATTGGAAGGATTGTTGTTGAGATTATTTTATATTAAGATTGTCATTAATATTCTTGATGTTTATGGAGACCATTTGATAGTTAAAGAATTTTTTAAAGATTCTTAAAATCAATATGTGGTGAAGTTGATTGTGGTTTAGAGAAATCAATATGTGGTGATTACAAGTTCTTTACAAAATGTCAGCTGCCTGGTATTTTTTTTTCCTGTCCTTTTTAACTTGATTCGTGCAATCCTTTTTCTATTTGTTGTATTGATAGTTCTCCAAGGATTTTTTTAGAACTGATCGAAAGATGTTTAGTGCATAGCTAACTATGATGCCGAGGAAGGGAATGAGAAAAGCTTTTAAAGGAGGGGGAGAAGAGCTGTTCTGACATGTTAGAGAACTTTGGGGAGCATCAATGTTAGTCACTAGCAAGCATATTCTACAGTGTAAGTGGAAGAATATGCAACAGACATAATTGCTGCTTTTTGGGAGAAAAAAATAGGGTAAGAGGTTGCATGATTAACTTCTGTCCAGATACTAAAACCAAAATCCATTATTATGAGATTTATATTGAGGCATAGGCTTTTTCTGTTGTGGTTCCTTTCAAGTCTTCCTCGGAATATTATCTTATGAATTACGTTGGTCATTTTATGCTCCTTTGCTAGCATCATCCTCTAAAGGCAAACATTTCTAAGAATTTTCTTTATTGGAAATGGATATAGAAAAGTAATATCTTCTCTTTGTTTAGGCAAACAATTAAATAAGGTCGCTGATGTTCTTTCTATCTATTATTATCGCTGAACGATTTTGTTCTGGTGCTTTTAATTTTATGATGATGAACAGAATCTAATCAAGAAGTGCTAATTAGTCTGTAACCAAAAGCAAAAGTTATGTGAGCCAGAAAAAAGTCAATTGAGAGGAAAATGTCATTCGGGATTAAAAGAAAAGAAGACAGCAAGAAATTGATGAGATGTGTGATGATTATAGTCACTATACCCTGAAATCGTGTTATGGGTCACTTTGGAAAATTGCAATTATGATTTCTGATCAAGTAATCCCTTCCAGGATTTAATATTGTGGGACAGGATAATGATGCCCTTTAGTCTATTTGCTGTTTCATGGTTAAGTGGCATTCCACTTCAGAAAGTTCTGATTCTATTAGGTTGATGGCTCTTACAGATCTTTCAATATATTAATTCAAGTGAATGTGACCAGTTTTAGGTTTTCAGAAAATTGTAAAATGGAGAGAGAACTATTCTCTTGTCACTGGCTTCAAACACCCGTTCATGCACACACATTTCTTATATTTTCTATGGCCTGAATGTTGGTTCAAGTAATAATAGTAGTTAAACATTTCATATTTCCTAAGGCCTGAATGTCCTAAGGAAAATTTTAGTTTAAAAAATATTTTGTTGGAAAACAAAATATATCCAAGTGATATATATAGGCATCAAAATTGAATATCAGGTTAATGGGTGGGTGAATTATTGTAGTTTCTTGTTTAATAACTATCAATTGTGTTTCTTGTTTTTGTTCTATTTCTCACTATTCTTTTCTCTCTTTACCCAATTGCTCGCTTACCTTTGTGCGTATACTCTTTAATTTTATGAAGTAGTCAGTCATAAATAAGGTTTATTTATGCTTTATATTCATATTTTTGAAGATTGCTTACAAGGGGGTGAGTTAACAATAAATTAGTCTATATTTATTATTGTTATTATATTTCTTGAAGATTGCTTACTTATGGAAAAGTAGTAAGTTTATTGTTGCTGATTTGAACATTAAGTATTGTTATATATATATATATATATATATATATATTGTAGAGGTTTTATCTCTTGTATTAGTGTTCATGATCTTTTTTTATTGATTAGCCAACTTGTACCTCAATTTGTTTTCCCACGGTGACAATCAGACCATTGCCACCTCCAGAACTCTCACATCAAGTCACCAAAAACTTGTAAACTAAACAATGGTTCTAAATAGTTTAGAAATTTAGGAGATTTAACATTTGTTGGAACTATTTTTATTTATGTATTTATCTTTCAATTGGATAATTTTTGTACTCTCTTTAATGAAATGGAATTATTTTGATGATTTTGAATTATGTAAATATTGTCGTTCAACATATTATTAGTTCCCATGTATAGTGTATTTTAATTTTAATTTAACTATTAATTGTTTCATTTTAATATTTATTGGAACAATGTGTGTGTATAAATTTTAACAATTTTATTTATTTTGAAAAAAATCTATAACCATTTAAATCCTTTAAGCAATTTAATTTAAAAAAAAATTATTTTAGCTTTCAACGGCGACAAATATAATGTTGCTACTAAAAGCATGTATTAGCAGCGATATTGTTGTCATCGCTAAAAGAATGTATTAGTAGTGATGCTTTTGTCACCGTTGATACATGCTTTTAGCAGCGACTCTTTACATTCTTTTAGTGGTGACAATGATTGTTTACTTTTAGCAACGACTTTTAAATATTGCCGCAGAAAGTTTCGGTGAGGGGACTTTTTGTCACTGCTGAAGATCTTTCGATGGGGGTGTCTCTTGAGTAAAGTGAAAGGCCATTCTACTCAAACAAGTAGCTCTTGGAGTGTGATTCTCGCAAGGAGTTATGCCTGTTACATTAAGCTTCCCTATCACAATGACATTATTCTGATTAAACAAATAACAACAATAATACTACATCTGTGCATGGCTGCGTATTGCGATTTCTGTTTTGAACAAGATTTGGATATCAAAATCATTCGTATAATAATATATATCCCATACAATCATACAATAAAAGCTGGATGGTAGAACACTAAAATCATATATAACATTACTACGATAGTTGACGGATAGCAATTATGGTCTGAATAAGAGTGAGAATATTGTTGAGTAGAAATCCTTTGATAGATCCAAGAAATTGCCGTTTGAAAGCTGACTTCATCTGGTGCCAAGGATCATTAGCCAACTGATTCAAATCTCTGCAAATATCTAAGAAATCAGAATTAAAATTCCACAGAGTAAGACTAGTGGAAAGGCCATCAAATATCCTAACAACTTCGAATGGATCACCTAAAGAATCGCGTATTATACCATTCCCAATAAGCACATTCACATCTTCATTTGAGTTTATTAGGCAATCCAATAACAGCGCATAGTCGGAAAGGTAATGTTTATTAGGGTAATGACACTGCTCAAAAGTTATCATGTTGTGAAAAATTATAGCTGTGTCATTATATCCACCAAAATCTTTGGCACCTCAAGAGCATCGTTTGAAAATTTGAGCTCTAGTGGGCAGGATCGTGTGCTTGCCTTGAACCTACATCAACTTCTGCTAATTGTTTCGCACTGTATGAAAGAATGTCATTTCCAGGCCCTTGGTGGGATGCTAGTTTTCTGAGAGTTAACGATTTTGGTAAGTGAAAGAATCTGAGAAGATCCGTGAAGTGGTTTAACCCAACATCAGGATTAGGCTCCAAGCATTGGACGTTCCAATAGTCCAAAAACTCATATTGAGAACTCGATAAAGGAAGGGCTGGCTTCGCCCATGACGTTGCCGCTGTCGCGGTGGCCACCATAGGCAGCAGGATATGCTTGTTCCTATAATTTCTGAAGAAAAAAGAATGGAAGTTGATTCTCAAGTAAAAGCAAATCCTTGGTGACATATTCAAACAAATTTGGCTGTCGCAATATAGGATCCAACTCTATGTCAATGTCACTACTAGCTAGTATTCTTCTTGCAACGGTAAACGCTGAGGAAGAGTTCAATTATGAAAGAACCATCCACTAGCATTAGCTTTTGGAATTCCTTTTTGCTTATCTGGGTGGTGTCCTCTGAGTAAGAAGCACGAACCTCTGGTTCTAATTCCCTCACAAACCTTACCAAATTGTCCAAGCCTATTCTTTGTTTGAATCTCTTGAGCATTATCTTCTTGTGATTTTCCATGGTTTTGAGCCTCCAATTACGATGGTGCAAGGGGCCAATGGAAATAGTTGTTGGTGTGTAAATGGATTCATTTTTCTGACGCATTAAACGTGGGGCTTTGTATATACAACAATCTGTGGGTGACGAGATAACATCTTGAACACCTTTAATCATTTCGTCAATGTCAATCACCAGTTCATCTGCCTTCAATTCAGGAAGCAACCAGCAATTATATAAGCATGAACAACAATATTCAGAATGTCTTATATTTTCAACATATGAACTTAGGTATTTATACAAGATAATTGGTGTGTGTGAAAACATGGTGTGAAAACATAATTATTCTCAATCATGCTTAATACCTAATTATACCTAATCATGCCTAATACCTAATTATACCTAATCATGCATAATACCTAATTATACCTAATTAAACCTAATCATGTCTAATACTCCCCCTCAAGTTGGAGCATATATATTAATCATGCCCAACTTGTTACATAGATATTCAACTCGGGTCCCACTCAGAGCTTTTGTAAAAAGATCTCCTTGTTGATTTAGAGCCTGCATGATCTGCATCACAGAAACATTCAATCTTGGTGTGTTCATGATTCATGTAAAGTACACCTCGACCTGGAGACCCTTTTAAGTAATGTAAAACATGTTCCAATGCTTCATATTGAGCAACTGTAGGAGTGGTCATGAATTGAATCAAGACACTCACAGTAAACGTTATATCAGGACGAGTTACTGTGAGATAATTCAGTTTCCCTATAAGTCTTCGATATCGCTCAGGATATTCATATGGTTTGATCTTATCTGGATCAATCTTTCTCTTCACATCATCAGGAAGTTCTTCAAATGGGATACGCTCATCAATATCCAAAAATGGATTAGATATCATGGGAATACTACTTGGTGCTGCTCCAAGTTTTCCAGTTTCACTTAGAAGATCAAGGACATACTTTCTCTGGGTCAGAAAGATACCTTTCCTGTTTCGCATTACTTCAATCCCGAGAAAATATTTTAACGGTCCTAAGTCTTTCGTCTGAAAGTGGGAATTAAGAAAGACTTTAAGTGCTGAGATTCCAGAGATATTACTACCTGTGATAATAATATCATCTACATATACCACCAGAAGAATCATGCCAGCATCTGTGTGCTGATAGAATACAGAATGATCACATCTGCTCTGAAACAACCCAAATTTCTTAACCACGGAAGAGAATCTATTAAACCAAGCTCGAGGACTTTGTTTTAAACCATATAACGACTTCTGAAGATGGCACACCTTCGTTTTCTCCCCCTCAGCAACAAACCCAGGTGGTTGTTACATATAGACATCTTCTAGAAGATCACCATTCAAAAACTCATTCTTAACATCAAGTTGGTGAACAGTCCAATTTAACTTAAAATCCGTAATTTTTGCAGTCATCGAAAAGGTCTCAGAAACACTACTGATCTTAGATTCAGCCATAATAACCAAGATTATTCAAAATGCAAAATAAGTAGACTCAAAGAAGAGACAGAAATGACACACCAGGATCCAACAACGAACACAGATCAGAATTATCAAAAATTCGAATCAAGGAATCTCAACATGAAACTTCAGGGTAATACCGAATTGCCTCCGATGAGGAGATCTGGAGAAGATGGTCAGAAACCACCTTGACATGCACCGGAGGAAGATTCTGGCAGAGTCGAAGCGTGACCACCACGCGTTGTCAAGGAGACGTCGGAACAGGATGAAATTTCCGGCGAAGACCGAACAGAAGGCGGGAAAGGCACTGGTGTGGGGCGTGTAGACAAAAGGGTACTCAAAATGGGAGATCTGAAAACTGAACTCTTCCTCTCTTAAATAATAATCTGAAAACTGAACTCTTCCTCTCTTAAGTGTACACAGAACGGGAAGAAGAAAAACTGAGCTCTGATACCATGAACAACAATATTCAGAATGTCTTATATTTTCAACATATGAACTTAGGTATTTATACAAGATAATTGGTGTGTGTGAAAACATGGTGTGAAAACATAATTATTCCCAATCATGCTTAATACCTAATTATACCTAATCATGCCTAATACCTAATTATACCTAATCATGCATAATACCTAATTATACCTA
>QFDD01002858.1:0-24005 GCA_006871305.1 Vachellia collinsii | reverse complement strand
TAATGTTGATGGCATGGTGTCTAGAACGGACATATCGGGGTGTGGCGGAGTGATTAGAGGGGACACTGGAGAATGGCTAGGAGGTTTTTCAGTTAGGCTGCAACAAAACAGCAGCTGGTCGACTGAAGCGTGGGGCATACTTGAAGGTTTGAGGCTATGCTGGGCAATGGGCTTCAGGAAAATTGAGGTAGAATGTGACGCGATCCAGATTGTTCAAGCCATCAGGAATAAGACACCAGTGCAAGGTTGCTATTTTGTAATGCAGCAGATTCATCAGTTGATTCAACAGGATTGGCAAGTCAGTGTCAACCACATTTATAGAGAAGCCAATCGATGTGCTGATCGGTTAGCTTCCTTAGTGTTACAGCTCCCTAGCAGAAGATATATTTGGCAAGCACCTCCACGGGAGATTGCTGATATTTTAGAGGAGGAACTCCGCGGGGTTGTATACCCTCGTGGTGCTGCTCTGTAATCCGGAAGTTTATTCTTCCCTGTCACCAAAAAAAAAAAAAAAACTATACATGGATGCAAAAACCTAGTTTTAGAATTCAAAACAAGAGTGTTGGACGCACTTTCCACGATGATAATAATAGCTGGCTTACAACTATTCTAAGACATACAGGATATCATTTGAATACACAAGAAAAGGTACACGAAAATTCCCAAATGTAAATGATTAGTGATCTTTTGAATCAATCTTTTCCTCTAGTGACGGAATATAATATTATACAATGGTGGGAGTGGTTGCATCATTCTGGGCTGAGGACGACGCATATAGCCATATGTTGCTTGAAGTTTATTGAGCAGCTTAAAGAAGCTTCCCATGAATAATAGAATAATAAAGATGGACCACCATGGCAGATGCAAAATCAAAGATATCAAAGTGGCGACAGCTAGAGAGCCAAACACTGACATGAACACCTCAAGCTGAGAAGAAAAACCAGGGAACATAAATTTAGCTGGTAGAGTAAAGTAGTATGCGACTGAACAAGCCACAGATACTGTGAAAGCCAGAGGACAAAGCTCAAATGCTGGGGGGCTTGTCCCTGAGCTTTGAAGGAAGTTGAGTAAAATTGCAAGCAAAGGGGCGAAGATCAAGCTATGGGAAAAGGATTGCCGTGGGAAATTGAATATATTGACATTGAACAAGAACGCTCCACAAGGAACTCGTCTTTCTGAATAGAAGTCATCTTCAACATGGCTAGTCCTTCTATTCTGGGTGCTGCACACAACAAAATCACTCCGATAATTGGAAATTGCATTAGGTTATATGCCTTTGATTTAAATTTTAATATAAACTATAAAAACACAAACTTAATATGCAAACACATACATATATGATAATTACTATGTGTATCCTTATAATTTAAACTAATTTTTAATTAAATTATTATAGTTTTTTTAATCAGGCCTTTTTACTTAATTAAAAATATGTGAAAAGTACCTAGACCGCATATAAAAGATTAGTATATAAAGTGCCTAGACCGCATGTAAAAGATTAGTTTTTAAACAGCATTTAAAGTTTAAAAAGTTACATTTTAAAAAAATAAATATGGTTCAAAAAGGATAGTTCCAGTTGAGAACCCTTCAATCATCTGCATTGCGACACTTACTTCTTCATCACAAGATTACCAAAAAAATTAATCACTCTTTCTATACGTCAAACATAATTCTTTCTATACGTCATACATAATTCAGATGCAACCAACCCAGTTATAATTTCTACCTAAGACTTAATTAAGCGAGAACTACTAAGTTAAAATCATCCACTGATGTTGTTATTGATACGGATTAACAACAATAATCAAACTCAACACTATAGCTATTAAGCTCAATCTTACCAAATGCATTCCAGAAACCAGTAGAGCAAGAAATTCTTCCGCATATTGGAGAATACAAGCTATTGCCTACCTGCTTTTAACCGAAGCTGGCGTCCAAGATTGTGTGAAAATGATATCGCCCCTCTTCGTACCGATTAGGGGGTACTCTCTCACTGTACTGTGGTCTCCATCCTCAACAACTCTCCGTGTACCCAGCGCTCTCCTCTCCTCCACAGCCTCATCCACCGCCTTCACCCTGGCCACGATGCTGCTACTGCTACACGGCACAAAAGCAGACGGAACTCGCACCAGATGTTCGGTGAAGGTTTTCTTATTAGAATCGCTGAAGGAGACAGGGTTCATGATCTCATTCAAAGAAGATCCATTCTGTGTTAGTGGACGCTTGGGGGGAACATGAAGGTCGTTGCAATTCATAGAAATGCAAGTTCAAGCGTTAAGGCGCAAGCTCGGATCTATTTGATTTTGGAGTAGCATCATCAGCTGAGGGCTTCCATTAGTGAGCTTATGGGTCATCGGTGGACGTAGATCTAGAGTGCATATCAAGCTCACGACGTCGGCGCGACATAGGACGCAGATCGACGTCGGTGGAAGCCGATCTGGGCTCCTCAAGCTCACGACGTCGCGATACAGATCTGGGCTTCCTCCAGCTCATGACGGCGGCGACGACGACTATGGGGAGCTTGGAACACAACGACGCGCGAGAGGAAGAGCAGCCACCAGCGTGAGAGTGGAAGGAACAGAGATGGGATGCGCAGAAGTCGGGGTCGTGCGCGAGAGTGGCCGGTCGATCTGGAGCTCTAAGTGAGGGAGGAAGAAGAAAGTCGCTTGTTGAGGGAAGAAGAAAGAGAGAACAATGGATCTCTAAAGTGAAAGAGTAAAGCCGGCCTAATACAACTAAAATTTTTAAATTTTAATAATAATTTTAGACAGCACCTCTTTCGTATGCTCTAAAATATTTATTTATATTTATAAAAATATCATTAATTATATTTTTTAAAATCGATTTTAAAAAAAATGGACTAAATGATCAATTTGTTTTACTAATGTGACGGTTGTTCCTAAAAAAAAATAGCAGAATGGATGGGGAATTTGCATGGCCTTAACTTATATTAGTCAAAAGGCAATATAAATATTGTTATATATTTTCAGACTAAGCTGTTCACTAGATTATCTTGGGCTTGTGATGATTCACAGTCTTTAAAGACATTATTAAGAACAAGAGGTTTTAGTTTCACAAGAATTGACGAAAACGGTCAACCATTTTTATAGCAATCAATTAGTTTATGCTTTTTTTTTTTGGCTAATTAAGTTATCTCATGAAAGCAAACTGCCGTATCCATCTTCAACAACCACACCAGGGAGGACAGTGCTGTGAACGAATGTTGTGTGAGTTAATGAATTCAGTTTTCATTAGAAAAAAAAAAATGTGATGCATACAAAAAGAAGCCCTTAGTGCCAACCTTGACAGTATGACTCGTTTATTTTATGTATAATTTATCTTTTTATTCCCAGTCTTACATCAAAAATAAAAGGTTGCTAGATGAAATTCAATAGGAAAATTTAATATTTAATACTCCTAATATAATATAAGATCTAATTAACTAATTTGATTAGATTAAGAAGTTTAGTTAATTTAATTAATATGACATGTTTCTTCTGAAACACACTAATCATCTTCCTTAATTCTTTTTCTCGCTCTCTTACTTGATTGTTAATGAGAAAAAAATTTGATAAATATATGAAGGATGTCTTATATCTAGCACCAATATCAACTCACAAACTAGCTCATACATTAAAGAGAGTGGAGGACTATTACTTCTGATGCTCATTATTTACTTATTTGGATCATTGAAAATAAAATTAAATAGTCTAGATTTAAATGTTACTTTAATTTTTATTTTATTAGAAAAATAAAAAATATATATTATTATTTAAAATTTATATACGCGTATTTTAGATCTGAACCCAATCTTGATTTAATTAAATTCTTCAATTTTTCTTGTAGCAGTGGCCATAAGAAAGACAACTTAAATTTAAGGACTTATTTTAATGATAAAATTAATTGGAAGGTGTTGCCACTCTAATCTCTATTATTTGTCATTTTTTTTAAATTTTCTTATTTAAATATAAGTCACCTTGTAAAAAGTCAATAACATTAAATTATTCTTTTGTCACAAAGGTCCTTCTTAATTGTAAAGAAATTAAGGGCAAGATAGATTGATTTTAATTTGAGGGTAATATTGAAAAGTATTAATAATTTATTACTACCATTTTAATAATATGAATTACTTCCTTCAGTTCTATATATATAGTGATATTTTTGTTTATCTAAATATTATTAACTATTTTTCTTAATCCTTAACAAATATGTGGAAGTGAGTTATAATAAGAATGGGAGTAGTAATTATTTTCAAGTATTTACAGTACATAATCATTAATCATCAATATGATAAATACACTTTGGTAAAACAAATGATAAAAACTCACTGGGCAAAAAAAAAAAAGGTAAAAACACAATGTGGGTGAAAATGATTTGCATCCTACAAGTCAGATGTTTGCAGGCTAAGGTATGATGAAAGTCACTGGATATAAAGAAGTTTAAATAAGTGTATACAGTACCTTGAAGTATATATAAGAGCAGCACTCTAAAATATTTTGGGAGAATTACAATGAGGTCCCGTACAAGGGATTTTATGATTAAACAGTCCTGTAAAATCAAATATTTACTGTCAAGTCCCGTTAACAACTTCACGTACTGAGATGGAGTTGTTAATTACAACACTATCTTAGTGCATTAACAACTCCACAGGACTTAAAAATAATTATACGATTTTGTGGGACTGTTTAATCATAAAATCCCTTACATGGGACCCCATCATCATTTTCCCAAATATTTTTTATACCTTGATGTTGAATGTGCAAAAATATTATAAAATTTTAGATATATCTAAAAAAAATACCTTAAAGTATTTGATTCATCTAGAAAAGTACTTTAAAGTATTAAAGGCACTACAAAATACTTTAGTGTATATAATGTATTTTAGAAATTTTTCCTTCCCTCCCTTACTAAGGTCATTACAGTGTTGAAATTAGAAGCTTTAGCATGAGCACCAAGTTCTCGTCAACGTAAGAATCAAATGTAGATATTTTCCTTTTTGATGATGATGAGGATTGATTTATCATATTTTTTAAATATTTCTTTGGGGGGAGAGTGTGTGTGTGTGACAGAGAGAGAGACGCAGCATCTAATCCTTGAAACAAGATTTGATTAATGGAGTTTATGATTTAAACTAGACTTGTGATTACTTGATAAATATTTGAAAACGAGCATGTAAATCTTGAAACCCAACAGAAAAATTAACGGAGTTAAAAAATTTATATGTAATAAAATGTCGGACCTGGTTTCAGTGCTAACCAAAAAGGTTAGCTTATCCTACTCATCCCATAAATGAATCTTGACCATTGATAAAACTCTAATCTCAACATTTTATTTATATTTATTTTCTCTCTCCTTTCTTCCAACCGTTTTAATAAAACTGTAAAACACCGCAAGCAAAATTAGCTTAAGGATCAATAATGATAAATTATTCAATATAATTTGTGTTTCCTTGCTTTAAAATTTTCTAATTTTAGTGTATCAGTTTTTAAGAATTTAATTAACGATTGAAGTTCTTAATTATTTAATTTTATTTAATTATTACATATCTATATGTAATAATTACTCTGCATTGAAGACGTCCAGCAGCCTCCTCGTCAGTCGTCTGCAAAGCAATGAGATTGGAAGTACAAAGGCGCCACACTGACACTGATTTGAAACCATGGAGGGTTGATAAAATAAGGAAAGAAAGAGTTGGCAAAATAAAAAATAAAAAAATAAAATCACGGTTCAGATTGTATTCTATCAAACAGTGAGATCTTCTCTACTTTATTAAAACGGTTGGAAGAAAGGAGAGAGAAGCTGAATTACAATTTTATGAATAAAAAATAAATATAAATAAAGGGTTAAGATTAAAGGCTTTTCAATGATCAAGATTCATTTATAAAATGAATAGGATAAGCTAACCTTTTGGTTAACACCGAAACAAAATCCTAAAATGTCCTGATCAAAGTGTTCACTTTTTAGAGTAAATAACTAAAAATCTGCATGTGAATTTTTTTTTTTAAAAAAAACTTTAACATGTACGTTTGCATGTTAAAACGGATTTCAATTGAACTGGATTAACTATAATTATGTAATGATATTTTAATATTTTAACATGTCAAGGCGAATAAGTTTTCGTGCTAGAATTCGGTGTAGCCCACGTCCACCTGGAACGTGAGGCCGGGAGGAATCGCAGCCGTCGAAGCAAACTATCCACATCTTACGGCTATTTGGGTATTGAAGCTAGGCCCGGGTGAGGGAGGGTTGCCATAAACGTCATTGCCAACAAAAAGAAAAGGCAAACTACAAACTTGCTACCACCAAACATCCTTTTTCACACAACCCGTGGGATACTCAGTCTTTTTGCGGGAAAATAAAACAGTGCATCAAACTATAAATTCTCGAGAGAATCAATTTTTCATCATTTTCTGAAACAATTAATTATAGATACACTGTATAGAAAAAAAATTAGTACTATAAACTAAACATATTATATTATAAATCTTGTCACGTGTCCCACCTTAAGTCAGATTTCATTTGATAAATTCATTTCTCACTAGAACCTTGCCTGATTGTACGTTTAATTTGTTTATAAACAATTAAACTTAAGATTCAAATTAATTGTCAAATAGTTGGAGCCGTTTGGTTCAAGTGACATGTTGACATGTAATATGTCCTTCGGTCTTGCTTAAGCATGTTGTGTGTTTTAGGTGTAGGATGACAAAAAAAATTCATTGCCAAATACAAATTTGAGATTAAGTAGCAATACTAAGTGAAAAGAATATTTTGAAATTTTTGCCAATAAACTTGATAAAATAAAATATTATGCATGATAATTTTTTGTGAGAATTATTCTTCGTTCAATAAATTCGTTAGTGAAATAAATTATATATTATCTGTTTTTGATCTGTTCTTTTCTTTTTGAGGGAAAAAAAACTCCTATAAAGTTGGATAAATTAGGATCCCAACAGTAAAGGGTTAAATCACTCTCTTGAGCTAATGAATCACTCTTTTGGGGTAATGAAAAGGCAACGAATATATGGGCAGAATTCATCAGTTTAGTGGATACGGTTGGGCCAACTCGATCAGCTCAAATTATATATAAAGAAGTTACCAATGGGCGCTCGGTCAAGATGGTAAGGTCTACGACCGGCACCCCTCAGGACGAGGTTTCGAATCCTGGGGTGGTGACAGACGCGATAATTAACGCAACCTCAAAGAGGTTGTCCCATCGGTACCGCTCTACCCCCGCAAGGGCTCCTCGGGTGGAATCCGGATTAGTTGGTTGCCTCGGGTTACCTGGTCCAGTTAGAAGTCTAGGGATCCAGTAAAGGGCGCCGGATACCGGGTGGTTTATACCTAAAAAAAAAAAAAGAGGAAGAGAGTTAAAAAAAAACAAACAAGAAGAAAAATTCCTTTTCTTTCTTTTGTTTTTATTTTTTTATTTTTGGGGGAAGGGGAGGCATGGATTAAAATGCATAAAGAACGAATATGATTTTGCAGCAAGAATATGGATAAAGAATTATCAAGCCCAACTAAATCTTTAATTCATCTTTTAGTCTATTAGCTACCAAGCGGAAAAAGAAAATCAAAGCAAACCAAAAGAAATCTTTTTTTTTTTAAAAAAAAATGCTTTAAGACGTACATTTATATGTTAAAACTAAGGTATTAAAAATCTGACCAGTTTAGAGGCAATAGGTCAAAGGTTAGTGGGCCAAATCGGGGTCAACCCGTGGGTTAGACCGGTCATAACAAAATAGTATAATTTAATAAAAAATACTCATGTTTAATTATTAACAAGTTAATATCATAATATTTAAATAAAAATGACATTAAATACGCATACATATCTTACACAACTGTTTAATTATAACAATAATAAAATATAATATTGAGAATATATGTTTATTCTTATAATCTTTGAAAAGTTGCAAAATAACAAAATATTGAAACATTAAAACAAAATCAATACTAATCAGTGATAGTTTGATTTAGTAATCTAAAAAATAAAAGTAAGAAATTATCAATATGATGACAAATCAAAGTAATAAATTTAATTAAAGGTAGTATAAGTTCACTAAAAATAAAAATAAAACAATCAGAATTTTTTTTTAAAAAAAATAAGTTAAACCCAGGTTATGACTAGTTTATCTCGAGTTACCAATTTAGGATCGATTCCTCTCGAGTCGCACCGATTCATCCCAGATCAACAAATCCCAAGTTAGTGCTAGTACCGGACGGGTTGGGCAACCGGATCGCCGATTCTCGGATCAGCCCAATCGATCCAGTCCGGTTTTTAATTGATTGGTTAAAATGAATTCAATTGAACTGGATTAACTATAATTATGTAATGTAGGCTACGAGGAGAGTGCGTGTGTGTAGGGTTTAGGGTTCATGATGTCCCATCAGTACGTTTTTAACACCAATGTAAAGGCTTTGGCCAAAAAAAAATAAAAACACCAATGTAAAGGCCAATAAGTTTCGAGCTAGAATTCGGTGGAGCTCACGGTCACCGCAGAGATCGTAGCCGTTGAAGCAATCTATCCGCATCTTACGGCTACGCGGGTATTGAAGCCAGGCCCATGGGTTGTCATAAACATTATTGGGCCTCTTTGAAGAATAATTTTTAGTTTTAAAAAATAATTTTTATCTACAATACATTTGGCGTAGTACATTTATGTTAGAATAAATATTAGATTCATAATGTATTTATATTAAAATAAACATTAGAAAAATAATTTTTGATGAAAAATTATTTAAAAGGGCATGCAGATCATTAATACATATATATAATTTAATAAATTATGATAAAATTAGGGAAAAATAAAATGATAAAAAAATGAAATAAAGAAAAATATATTTATATTACATACCATTGAAAAGTAAAATTGTCCAACTAATAATAATATTACACAATTAATTGGATCATAAAATTTGTGCAATTTGATCTAATTGTGTCACGAACATGATTTATCTATGTTGAAAATGATGATACATTTGATGAAGATGTAGACCTGTCATCTCAGTGCTTTACTTTTTTCTTTATCTTTACCTTTGTTGTTATCCATAGTTCTAAAATCACCACAATAATCTAAAAGATGCACAATTAAATTGGGTAAAAAATGAAGACTTGCAACTTTTGCAAAATTGAATATTTTCATTTGTCACTATTAAAATATCTCAGAGTCTCAGACCAATCTTAAGCTTCAAACATAAACTGAGCATCTTTCTTCAAATCAACATTAGAGAGTTCACTTTTGCAGGTTGATTATAAACTGTATAATTCATCAATACAAGAAAAAATAGGAAACTGCAGTGATTAGGAAAAGTCAACTTTGAATTCTTTACATATGACTAAACCTCAAACATATATAAACCAATGCCACAACTTATTAGTTTCAAGACAAAAATAGGGCATATCTTTTGTGCAAAAAGAAATTAATCAGTCGAATAGGAATATCAAAGAATGCAAAATAGATGTTAACAAAATCTCATAAGCATTGAAGTAAAGGAACAAACTATGACTTCATATCCATTGAAGAATCGTTTCCAAATGCAGAATACCAAATATATAAACACTTCTTTCACCCCCCCCAGCAGAAGAAAAGGATACCAGAGCATTTTTAACTGACATAAATTGGAATTTACACCATACTTCTTATGAATCATCAAAAAGAAGGAATCCAGAATGTGCCAACAGCCAGAAAGATGTACTTTATCCGCAGCTTACATCAAGTGAAATGAAAGAAATATTTAATGACCAATGCATGCATGATTCAACTTTCCCTGCAGACACCAAGAACTCGAAATATAAAGATACACCCTTTTGGATGCCATTAATTCCAAACATACACAAGCTATTTTTTTGGGGAAAAAAATTAACGTGCATGCATTTTAAATGAAAGGATCAAGAAAAAAGTTCTTTTCACCCTTCTTTCAAGTGATATGCAAAGAATAAAGTGGTAGTTTCATTTAACAAAGAAAAAGAAAAGAGTATTAAAAAGAAAAGTAATAAGAACTATACCACGTTTTAAATAGACAAATGATTAATTTCAAGCAAGAAAAATAAGGGAAGGAAATTTATCAGGTTCCAACAGAGACTACAGAAAACGCACACTCATTATTCAAGGGGATTGGTCCAACTAATGAATTGTTAGAAAGGTCTAAATCTGTCAGTGAGGATGACAAATTGCAGAACAATGAAGGTGGAATCACACCCTCAAGCTACTTCCTATGTCTAGGTGGCGAAAGTTGTGGAGTGAACCCAACTCTTTTGGGGTATGACCCACAAAAGTTTTCAGAAAGATCAAGAACTTTCAAAGCAGAGAAGTTACCAAGAGCAGGGGAAATAGTACCCCCAGTGACTTCCTTCCAAGATGAATCTCTGCAACGTTCCCATTCACATTGTTACATACAATTCCTGACCAATTACAAAACGGAAACCAGGAGCCTCCAACTAGCTTGATAGTTTTCTGGGTCTGAAACAATTCCAGACATGAAGCTTTTCAGTGAACACCCATCATTCACTTCGCGGGCATTTTCTTCTCCACCATGAACCAAACCAAAGCGAAACGACAAGACAAAAAACTAGAAAAATTGAGAAATAGTGAAAGAAGAACTTGAAGTTCGGAGTTCAATGTGAGCTCGATTATAAAAGAGCCATGACGACGAGAGAATTTCAAGGCTATGTAAGGAGGAAAGAAAATGGCACCACAACAAGCAATGACTGCCTCCTTCACGGAAAACCAGAGAAGAATGAAGGACAAAGAAACAGAGAAGTCACCGGCGAAGGCAAATAAACCAATGACAAAAACAGGCTCAAACAAATCGTTACAGAGCACAGACAATCATCACGTCCGGGTCTCGACAAGATCCGACCCGATCTTTGCGTGACCCGGTGTTTTCCGTTAACGCAGGCGGTGCATCGAAGGTGGCTATGGCAAAAAAAAAAAAAAAGATTTACACCAGCAACCACAAAATCCACAGAGAGGAGCTAAAAATCCGACCGAAGATTATTACCTCTGAGTAGCCTAGAAATCCAACAAGCTGAGACGATGAGCTGAGCAGATCGGTGACGCTGTGTAGATTTCAAGCCAAGCGTAACCACCGGAAATTTGGGGAGACACAACGGAAAAATTGACCTCCTGCTCGTCAACCAAGCTTGGACGAGACAGCCAACGGAAACAGGGGACCGACGACCAAATGCAGCGGCGACTCACGAGCTTGAGGAGGCAGATCTGCTGTGAGGAAGGGGAAGGTGGAGCTGAAGGCAGATGAAGATGAAGCAAAGCAAATGTCGGGTGTGACTTTTATAAAAGCAAAAGGCGCAACGAAACTTGTTAAAAGTTAATAATAATAATATTATTATTACAGGAGACGCGTGAACTTGCTTGACCTTCCAAGTTCCAATTCTTTTTTTTGATCAAATCCAAGTTCCAATTCTTGGCAATCAAGAATTGGAAGCAAAAAAAAAGTGTTGAACTCATTTTCTACTGTAATAACAGCTGTATTACAACTATTCTGAGACATGAAAGATAGCCTCTGAATAGAATAGAAAAAGGAACGAAAAAAATAGTATATAAACATACCCTAAATTAAGGTAACTAGTATTATTCTAAATCAATCTTTTTCTTTAATGATTGGATACAACATTATGCAATGTCTAATGGTAGGACTTGTTGCATCGGTTCTGGCTGGGGACAACGTATATTGTCATATGCTCTATGAAGTTTATTGATCAGCTTAAAGAAGGCTCCCATAAATATTGGAATAAACAAAATGGATCATCATGGAAGTTGAGGTGTCAAAGATATTAAGGTGGCAACAGCCAGAGAACCAAATAATGGCACGAGAACTCCAAACTGAGAAGCGAAACCAGGAAACATGAACTTAGCTGCTACAGTCAAGTAGTATGCCACTGAAAATCCCAATGAAACCTTGAAAACCATAGGACGAAGCTCGAATGGTGAAAGTTTTGTCCCTGAACTTCCTATTTGAAGGAAGCTAAGCAGAACTGGAAGCAATCGAGCAAAGATCAGGTTAGGCTTAAACACGAATGTACAGAGCTTGTTGGCAAATAACTGCAATATTGAGCTCACTAGCCCCAGACTCGCCTTAAACAACTTCACGCCTTCCCCAAATCGTTGGCCTCGCACCGTCGCTGCATTCATCTTCTCTTTAGAGTTTGGAATTAGTTCAGTTACAATTATAAATGGATACTTAGGCTGTGAATGAATGCCTCTGTTCTTGCTATTTGAGTATTTATAGAAGCAGCTGACCCCCTACAAGAGTTATTACAGAAATAACCTTTTTTTTTTTACGAGGATTTCAAAAGCGAAGAGCAGATCCACATGGCGTCGTTTTGGCCCCAAAAAAAAAAAAAAAAGATCCACTTGACGTTGTCGTATGTTTTTTCTGGTTTTGGTGAAACATGGCGTTGTCGCCTGAGTTGCAACGGAATCGGGCCTCAACAGATTGTGATTTTTATGGGCGTTATATCCTGGTGGCTAAAACATGGCGTTGTCGCCTATGATACTTGCAAACTTTATGCCGGAAAATGAAACATTGCTCATACTAATTCTAGTCATTAAAGCTAATAGAATTCTCAAACATTGGTTCTCAACTTTTGGTTGGACCAATTTTCCTTTGCCCAAGAAATAGAGACAAGTTTGGGCAAAAACAAACCAAAAAAACAACAAAAGAAATAGAGACAAGAGTGCCCCTAAAAATTATCCCTCTTCTTCATTTCCATCACCATATATATATATATATTTATAACAACAACAATAACAGAAGCAACAGTTGCAGTAGTAGTACGGACAAATCATACCAAGTGAGATTTAATTAACTAAAATTATCATTAATTATTAATATCATCTGGCACTATTGATCTTCTGAATCCATCCTTTCCTCTAGTGACGGGGTATAACATTATATGGTAGGAGTGGATGCATCATTCTGCGCTGAGGATGACGCACATATGTTGCATGAAGTTTATTGAGCAGCTTAAAGAAGCCTCCTATAAATAATAGAATAATAAAGGTGGACCACCATGGCAGATGTAGAATCAAAGATACCAAAGTGGCAACAGCTAGAGAGCCAAACGTTGACATGAGCACCTCAAGCTGAGAACCAAAACCAGGGAACATGAACTTAATTGGTAGAATGAAGTAGTATGAGACTGAACATGCCACAGAAACCATGAAAGTTAGAGGATGAAGCTCAACTGGTGAGGGACTTGTCCCTGAGCTTTGAAGGAAGTTCAGTAAAACTGGAATCAAGGGAGCGAAGATCAAGTTGGAGGAAAAGGATTCTTGGGAGAAATTGAAGATATTGACATTGTAGAAGAGCACATGGTAAGGAACTCGTCTACCTAGATCAAAGCCATCTTCAGCATGGTTGTTCCTTCCATTTTGGGTCCTGAACACAACAAAATTGCTCCGTTAATTGATATACAAACACATATATATGTACATGCATATATAATAATTAATATGTATCCTTATAATTTAAATTAATTTCTAATTAAGTTCTTTTAATCAGGCCTTCTTACTTTGACACATTTTTAATTAGGTTCCTACATTTTTTTTCTTTTTATCACATTCTTATAGTTTTACCTCATTTTTAATCATGTGCTTTTAGTTTTTTAATTTTATTTATTATTCTAATTTAAAATTAAATGATTAGATAATATTAAAATATAAAATTTAATAAAAAATAAATTAATGATTACATAATTAGTAAAATAATTAATATAATTAATCATAAATTAGTTATAATTATATTACATTTTGAGAACATTTTATAATTACAATTCTAATTCTATAATTATGAAAAATGGAATTAAGAAATAAATAATAAAAATATATTTTCTATTAAAAATTTTAGTAGAATATTAAAAGAAGATTATTATGAGAATATATTACTTATAGAATACCATTATTTATAGAATAAATAATATAGAAAATTATATGACACAATAAAAGCTTAATAAAAAGAAAAAAAAAATATCTACAAGGACCTAAGTAAAAACATGTAAAACCATGAGATTTAATAAAAAGGAAAAAAAATATAGAGACCTGAGTAAAAATAAGTTGAAACTACGAGCACCCACGCATTAATTCTTCCTATCCTAAAAATCAACCTAATGTGCATGCCCAAAGAAATGTCACATGACCATTGTCCTTTCTAGAGTATAAAGCTCAAAGCAGCACGAGTCTTGATCATTTGTTTATCTAAAATTAAAAGTCATATATTAATAAGTACTTATTTGGGATCATTTATAAGACAATAATATTGTCAATAAATTAAATTAACGTGGAAAATAAAGAAACAAACAAATTTAAAATTGTGACACGTAGTTTAAAATACATTAAGCTGGAGGTAGACGGGCTTATCGAGT
The DNA here is from genome assembly GCA_006871305.1 of Vachellia collinsii. Lineage (NCBI taxonomy): Eukaryota > Viridiplantae > Streptophyta > Magnoliopsida > Fabales > Fabaceae > Vachellia > Vachellia collinsii. The sequence goes on along the minus strand of QFDD01002858.1, from coordinate 9,622 downwards.
AATAGAACAACGATTGTGGTGGAGCACTTCAGGAGGCAGATAGAACCACGACTTCAACTGCAGAGCACACTAACGTAAAAAAAAAATGCTTTTTGATCGTATAAGGTATCAGGACACTTTCTTCCTCATCCACACCGGACTACAAAAAAGTTATCACTCTTTCTATACGGGAAACATAATTTTTTTCTGTATGTCAGACATAATTCAGATGGAACCAATCCAGTTTTAATTTCTACCTGAGACTTAACTAAGCGAGAATTGCTACGTTAAAATCATCTACTCATGTTATTATTGACACGGATTAACAACAATAATCAAACTCAACGCTATCACTATTAAGCTCAATCTTGCCAAATGCATTCCAGAAACCAGTAGAGCAAGAAATTCTTCCCTATATTGGAGAATGGAAGCTATTGCCTACCTGATTTTTAACTGAAGCTGGCGTCCAAGATTGCCTGAAAATGGTATCGCCCCTCTCCGTACCGATTAGGCAGTACTCTCTCACCGTACTCTGGTCTCTATCCTCCACAACTCTCCGTACAGCCAGCCCTCTCCTCTCCTCCACAGCATCATCCACCGCCTTCGCCGTGGCCAAGACGCTACTACTGCTACACGGCACAAAAGCAGTCGGAACTCGCACCGGATGTTCGGTGAAGGTTTTTCTTATTAGAATCGCTGAAGAAGATAGGGTTCATGATCTCATTCAAAGAAGATCCATTCTTTGTTCGGGGACGCTTGGGGGGAACACGAAGGTCGTTGCAATTCATAGAAATGCTAGTTCTAGCGTTAAGGCGCAAGCTCGAATCCATTTGATTTTGCAGTAGCGTCATCAGCTGAGGGCTTCCATTAGTGAGCTTATGAGTCAACGATGGACGCAGATCTGGAGTGCATACCAAGCTCACGACGTCGGCGCTACATAGGACGCAGATCAACGTCGGTCGAAGCCGATCTGGGCTCCTCAAGCTCACAACGTCGCGACACAGACCTGGGCTTCCTCCAGCTCATGACGGCGGCGACGACTGTGGGGAGCTTGGAACACGACGACGCGCGACAGGAAGAACAGCCACCGGCGTGAGAGTGTAAGGAACAGAGATGGGGCGCGCAGGAATCGGGGTCGTGCGCGAGAGAGTGGCCGGTCGATCTGGAGCTCTAAGTGAGGGAAGAAGAAGAAAGTCGCTTGGGGAGGGAAAGAAGAAAGAGAGGACAATGGAGCTCCAAGTGAAAGGGAAAGAGTAAAGCAATTAAAATTTTTAAACTTTTTAAACGGGCATCAATAAAAGGTACGGTATTTACGACGAAGCTGTTATATACGGTCTAACAATATTTTTTCTTCGAGATCGCGTTATTTATATGTAGTCTAAAATAGATTTTTTTTTTGATGAATCTAAAATAGATTTTTTAAACGGTATCTATGTAATGTAAAATATCTATTAATATTTAAAAAAGTACCATCAATTATACTTTTTAAATCTTATTCTCTAAAAATAGTTTAAAAAGGATTATTTAAATAATCAATTTTCTACTAATATGACAATTGTTCCTAAGAAAATAGCAGAATTGATTGGGAATTTGCATGACCCTAACTTATATTAGTCAAAAGGCTATACTAATATTCTTGTATGTCTTTAAACTAAGCTGTTAACTCGATTATATTGGGCTTGTCATAATTCAAAGCCTTTAGAGATAATAGTGAGAGTACTAATAGGATGTAGTTTCACAAGAAATAATGAGCCTTGATCAACAATTTACACAGCAATCAATTAGTTTATGCTATTTTTTTCTTTTGGGCTAATCAAGTTCTCACATAATATGAAAGCAAACTTTTGTATCTATCATCAACATCCACACCGGGGAAGCCCAGGAGGGCTGATCCGACTGGTTAGCAAGGGGAAGGTAAGGTGCCGCGTACCCACTATATCATGGGCTCGAATTCTGGGAAGTCCCTTAATCTTAGGGGCGACTCCGGATTAGTCAGTTCTCCAAAAGGGAGCTGGATACCGAGGGCTCTAAACAAAAAAAAAAAAAAACATCCACACCAGGGAGGATAGTGCTGTGACCCAATGTTGCGTGTGAGTTGATGAATTCAGTTTTCATTACAAAAACATGTGATGCGTACAAAAAGGGAATGTAATGAAATATGAATAAAGGAAACATTGAAAGACCTCATCATGGGCAGCAGCCATGGAGTGGTATTGTTGTTCGCTGCTTCCGTTGCTAAGCTCCAGTTCCGACCATTCGACGATGCCGGTGGCGGCAGCCACCACCACTGCAGCAACATTGAGTTCACTGGCTTCGCCATAACCCGTATAAGACGCTTGAGCCATCTTTCTGCATTCATACTCTCTGTTAATTAAGGAACTCCACAATTTGGAATTAGGCTGTTATCTTATCTGCTTATATAGATAGCAAAATATTTTTTTTTTTTTTTTGTGAAAAAAGTCATGTCTCCACTCTCTGGTGGGGCCTCTGGTTGAAACGGCAGCAGTAACATGGGCAGCGGCAACATCTGGGATGTTGCTGCATTCTCTGCAATTCAGGCAACATCCCAGATGTTGCGACGATTTCATCAGAGGCCCCACACGACCAGGACCAGGAGATTGGAAACTTGACTTTTTTTCCTCCAAATATACAAACCGAGCAATATCAACCCCAGTACCAATCTTCCAATGCTTTGTATCGAACAAGGCCTCAGTGTGAGAATTTACTGTATAATTTGTTTATTATATACATAATCTATCTTTTTATTCCTAATCTTACATCAAAAATAAAAAAGTTGCTAGATAAAATTCAATACGGAAATTTAATATTTAATACTCCTAATATAATATAAGATCTAATTAACCAATTTGATTAGATTAAGAATGTTACTTTAATTTTTATTTTATTAGAAAAATTAAAAAAAATATATTTATCATTTAAAAGTTATATACGCGTACATTAGATCTGAACCCAATCTTCATTTAATTAAATTCTTCAATTTTTATTGTAGCAGTAGCCATAAGAAAGACAGCTTAAATTTAAGGACTTATTTTAATGATAAAATTAATTGGAAGGTTTTGCCACTCTAATTGCTATTATTAGTCACTTTTTAGAATTTTCTTATTTAAATATAAGTCACCTTGTAAAAACTCAATAACGTTAAATTATTCTTTTGTCACAAATGTCCTTATTAATTGTATTGGGGAGACTATAGAGAGATTGTCCAAGAAAGAAATTAAGGCCAATATAGATTGATTTTAATTTGAGGGTAATATTGAAAAGTAGTAATAATTTATTACTACCATTTTAATAATATGAATTACTTCCTCCGATTCTATATACATAGACACACGCAACATTCCCTGATATAGGATTGGTTTAGTGATAATTCTTGTTTATTTGAATATTTTAAACTTTTTTCTTAATTCTTAACAAATATGTGGAAGTGAGTTACAACAAGAATTGGAGTAGTAATTATTTCAAGTATTTACAGTACGTAATAATTAATCATCAATATGATAAAAACACTTTGGTAAAAAAATGATAAAAATACACTGGCAAAACAAAAATGATAAAAACACAATGTTGGTGAAAATGATTTGCACCCTACAAGCTATATGTTTGCAGGCAAAGTTCTGATGAAAGCCATTGGATATAAAAAAGTTTAAGTGTTTCCAATACCTCAAAATATATATATATATTTAGCACACTAAAATAATTTTTTTATATATTGACGTTAAAGGTATAAAAATATCATAAAATTGTAGATATATGTAAAAAAAATATTTTAAGATACTTGACACATCTCGAAAAGTATTTTAAAGTGTTGAACACGTTATAAAATACTCTAAAGTGTACAATGTACTTTGCAAATTTTCCTTCCGTTCGCTATTAAGTTCATTAGAGTGCTGAAATTAGAAGCTCTAGCACAAAGCACCAAGCTCTCTTCAACTCAATAATCAAATTTAGATATTTTCTTTTCGAATGATGATGAGATGGATTTATCATATTTTTTAAATTTCTGTGTTCCACTGTATTTTTCTTTGTACTTTGTAAATAAAATTTGAAATTCTTATGCGAACTTTAAATTATTTAATTTTTGACCGGAATTTCAAATTATTTAAATTGAATTTTGTTCAAACCTTTAAAAATATAGGATTCATGAGCTCAGTCTTGAACCCCGATAATTAGGGTAGGATTGCGAACTACTACCCATGTTTTTAATATAAGACACAATTAACTAATTTCATGAAAACAAAAAAAATAAATAAATTACTTAATTATAATATATATTACACAATATTTTTAAAAAACTTATATACAAGGTTTAAAAAATTAGATCGGACACTAAACTGGTTAAAATAATGATTTAAGGGTTTATGGATTAGAATAAGGTTAATTTGAGGTTAAACCAGTTGTATTACAATAATATAATCTAATTCATAAGAATGTAATTTAATAAATTATATGTTATTGTATAAAAAAATAATTGATTAAATCTTGAATAATATTTTACTTTATACATATTTTAAATTTTAAGAGTCTACTTAAATATTAATGATGGAAAACAAATTGGTAAAATAAATTTATTTTATTTTATCCCTTTCAGGTAAAGTAAATTTGTGTCAATAGGAATTAGGGAATTCAAGGGTGGTTTTGTTCTTTTTTAAAAAAAAAAAATCAATGAGGGCCATAGCTTATCACGAGGCAAATAAAATCGTAACCAGTTACTCCCATTTATCAAATTGCTCTTTCACATCAGTCATACTCATATTTGTCTTTCCAAGTCTGAAGAAACTCCATTGGCACGTTTGACAACAATTGAAGGACAACTCATCTCCATGTTCTTCCACCTTATAGTAGATTCCTCATTTATAAACATCATCAATCTCATCTACATCTCGCCTTCTTTAGATCTGACAATCTTCATCAACCAAACCCATGTCAAAAGCCATCTTGGTCTTCATCTCTCTTTCTCTTCTTCTATCATCGTCTGCCTATTCCATAATAACTAAAATCTTCCATGTTTGATTCCATTTTTTGTAGTATTTTCTGCCTCAAAATTTTTCAGAACCAAATCGGGTAACCCGTCTGACCCAACGGGTTGTTATCAATTCATGTTGGTTTAGGTTGGTTCATTTGAGTCCACCTAATTCTCGTTCTAAAAGGTGAACCATATAGGACTAATGGTTGATTCAATGATTTCTAAGTTGAACCGGTTGGTCCATTCCAACTTTTTAAACACTACTTATGTGTATCATTAGTTTAAAGAAAAATAATAAATACAAATACTTTTAAGTAATTTATTTAATTTCTTTAATCTTTTCAAAATATGATGTATCACGATATATGCTAGGGAAATAAGACTTTACGATTTAAGCACTATAATAAAATTTAGACTATTCTACCGGGCTTTTAAAAAATTGTGAGTTAATGTGTATTCTTCTTTGAATGACCTTTTAAGAAAATTGATTAGAATATTTACTCTTCAATTTATAATCTAATGGGATTTATTGATGGGGGGAGTTAATCCATTTATAATTGATTGACAAATGAAATGCTCCTCATTTTCTACTCGAAGAGTATTTCTTATAAGGCTGAAACTTGATGCTTGATTTTTGACAAATGACTTTTGGTTTAAAAAGGAGCTTTGAGGTAGAAGCAACAATCACAAATGGTGAGCTCCTCCTTCTTGCACGGTGAGAACAGTGAAGAGAATATTTTCAAATGATATTTAATTTATATATATTTTCATTCATTAAAATAATTTAATATCATCCATTTTAGTATTTTCAAATTTTTTTCAATAATATACTAACTATTTTAATTTTTCTCATTTTATTTTTTTTCTAAAATTATCACAAGGTATAAAATAATATATGTATGCATTATTTAACAACATTTATATACTTTTAAGTCATTTTTTACTAAAACTTATTTTTCAAAAATTTACCTAAATAAAATTTTAGTTTCACAAAAAATCACTTTTATTATTTTCAATCCAAATATAAATCACATCGCATCATCTAATTTTTACTCTAACCTCCTTTTTTTAAAAATCATTTTATTAAAAGTTACTTCTGTTAATCTTAATCCAAACATGCCCATTATATACGTATCCCACTTGGGATGAGATGTAGATTAGTTTGATTAGATTCCTTTATCAGTCATTTTCTGAGTCAAATTTCCTTTAATAATTTTATTTGAAATTAATTTCTCACTGAACAAAGCATTCCTAATTATATTTTCACTTTAATTTATAAACAATTAAAATTTAGAATTAAATCCATTGTGAATTACAAATTTGGCAATAATAAATTAAAAGAATAATCTTGATCGAAATTTCGCTAATAAAATTGTAAAAAATAAAATACTGGGCCTCAAATAATAAATTTATATTACCTATTCATTATTGTAAACCATCGATCTAGATTAGCACTACTCCCCATAATCCTTAATTGAAAATTCAATTTAATAGAAAATTGAATTATAAAATTAATTTTATACTCAAGACCGAACAGGTAGATAGTATTATATTAAACATAAGAAGTTTATCTTCCTCAAGTAACATCTTTTGGCAAGGGTCTTCTTCTTCGGCGGACCTCAACAACCTCACTCCTCAATCCCATATAGAACGAAGACAGTTTCGCGGTAATTTAACGTCCACCTTCTTGGATTGATATCAAATCATCGTGTGTGCATTACAAAATAACATCCTTTTGTAACTGTTGTAAATAATTTGTTTGAATGTGTTAAAAGAAAAATCTCATATCACTTGAGACTGCGAAGGTGTAAGCAGATATATAATATTATGTGATTTTAGATTAGTAAATGGGTTGAGAGTAGGGGTAGATTTACGCATAACGAAGAGTCATCGGTGATAAATCCAGCAATTTTTTTTCTACCCTTCTGTAAAGGTGTTATTATTTGGTAAATCCAATATTAATTTATGTAAAAGAAGCTCACTTGTAAAGTGCGTATTTATCACCATTAAATTCAAATATAAATATCAGAGTATTTAAGCTATTATTTAATACGATCAATTTCAAGTGCCATTAGCATGTTTTAAAGTCAAGATTTGAAACTACCGTATAAATGCTCTTTTGAACATTTTTATGGTTGCTTTAATATGCTTAACCAACACTTTATTATCATTAAGTATGAGACTTATGTAAGGCAGTGTTTATAAAAGGCTCAGAGACAACGCTCTTGAGCTTTTGAGCATTTTGTTTCCCTCCTCCGATTCTTTAGTTTGTGTTGCCTACAATAGTAACGATGAAATCGATCTGAAGTATTTGAAAGATCCATGACTTATCCGTTGAAAGTACTTCTAAGATCACAAAATCACTAACAATAGAGTGTGAGATCGGAGTGGAAAATGAGAATTTGAATGTTCATGGGCGAGAAAACACTAACGTTCAAATTTTCCAATGCTCAAAACTTAGTTATGGTATCTAAACCGTTATTATTTTTTTGATAGTTATTGTTTATAGTTTTCCAATGCCCATGAACTTCAAATTTAAATTTTAAATTTATAACGTTTCTTAAACCGCAACAAATTTAATATATTTCGTTTTCTTAATTGTTAGACTTTGTAGCGGTTCTATAACCAATATCACTTTAATATATTTAATTTTTTACCATTAGAATATGTAGTGATAATCACTACAAAATTAAAATGTTTAACTTTTTTCCTCTTAAAATAATCTGGAATTAAATGAAATTATTAAATTTCTCAAAACACATTTGTAGCGGTTTAAATATCTAAAAATGTAATTAATTTAGCTTTTTATTTTCTGATATGAACTTTTGTGGCGGTTGATAAGAACAGCCGCTAACGCCTAAAACCTATTTTCTTTTAACCAACAAATTAAATTAGAAGTCACACGTAATGCCTTAATGAACGATTAATTAATTTAACAATCTGATATGAGAATGATAACTTCCTCTCTAAACCTTAGGCACCACATATTTCCTAGCATTGTTGATCATCGTTGCACACATGAGGACACACATGCATTTATTAGTCATTTTTTAGTCAAATTTCCTTTAATAATTTGATTTCAAATTAATTTCTCCCTAAAACCTTTAATTAATTTATAAACAATTAATATTTAGAATCAAATTCATTGTCAAGTAAAAATTTGAGATGAAGCAGCAATAATGAATGAAAAGAAGATTTTGAATCTTTGTTGAAATAAACTTCATACAATAAAAATTATGCTTTGTTCCAAAGAAATAAAATATTGCGCCTTAATTAATAGATTTTGGTGAGAATTAGTTTTCATTCAACAAATTAATTATATATTATCTTTTCTAGTTAAAGTGACCAGTTATTCTTTTTTATAAAAAAATTCCAAACTTATATAAAGTGGGATAAATTGTGTTGAGCCCATGGATGTGTTGACCCGAATAGTTAAGGCCTAAATAGGTTCTGAATTCATGAGCAGAATTCATTTTAGTGGGCTCATTTGGGGCAATTAGATAAGCTCAATCTATTCTATTTCATTTTCCCTTAAGAAAAAAAACAAGAAGAAGAGGAAGAGAGTCCCCAAAAAAAAAAAAAATTGAAAACCAACGTATAAAGCTCCTTCCGATATTTATTTCAAGACGCCTTTAACCACTTCATCATAATCAAGAAGACGTGGTTATGTCATGAATCACATCCAAAAACTCTATAAACTGCAATTAATAAGACTTTAAATAGGGGCAATTTTTTAAAAAAAAAGAAGTATAATTTAGATTTAATATCACACTTGGAGACTTATAATAAGAACCATTTATTTTTCAAGATGCCTTTGCCTTGTAATAAGGAGAGGAAGGAGTACAAAGAACTAAACAAATCTGATTTTGCAAAATGAATATAGATAAAGAATTATCAAACACAACTAAATCATTAATCATCTTTTAGTCCATTATCAAGTATGTCAAAAAGAAAATGAAAGCAAACCAAAGAAAAATCTTGGCTCAGAACATTCTTTAGATCTGAAAATTTGCATCACCCTTTGGGCATACTATCCTACAAATCTCCAAAACCCCAACACATCAGTGAAACTGTGAAGATGCTAACCTCATAGGCATAGCAGGGAAGCTTAGCTAAGATATGAAAATGACATTTAAAAGTGCCAGCATCATCATCATCATCACGTAATGCTTCAATTTAACTCCATAAGTATGAACTCCAGAAGAGTGGTCCTGCTCCCTGTAGGTAAAATTCATAAAACAATCATTAATAAAGACAGAAATTTGATGTCATATTACTGAGTTCACAACAATATTTTCTTTCTCATGTTATGATGATTAATATGAATGACTTGATAATAAACAATTAATCAAGTGATGGGTTGGAAGGATTGGATACTTTTGAAGAGACTTGAGGGGTCCACAGTATAGAACATTATCTGGTGGCACCATTTCTGTTTGCCCATTTTCGTCAGGATTGACAATCCTCATATATGTTTCTTGGCCCAAATACCAACGATCTAGGTTTTCTGCTCTTAGGTTCCATGCTCCAGTGTTATCAAGAGAAACAAGAATTGCTGTCCATGCTTGAGGAAAAACCTATTCATTGGGAACATGGACAATTCAAAGTTCAAACGCAACACATAAACAAAACTCAAATCCCTCAATGGTTGAAGATTAT
>QFDD01002857.1:0-23379 GCA_006871305.1 Vachellia collinsii | reverse complement strand
CAACTCTTCCTTGAGCCCACTCATAAAAACACCCAACAAACAGTGATCTGGCCAGTTCTTCACTCGAGATGAACGACGAGCGAACTCCAATCGGTATTCTTGAACGGTTCCGGTTTGCTTGATGCCGCATAGATACTCATCAGGATTTTGGAATTCGGGGGGCCCGTACCTGTCCTGGAGAGCTTTGACGAGTTCATCCCAGTACATAATCGTCCTCTCTTGGTTCACAAAGGCAAATAAATCCAGAGCGTCGCCTTCGAGGTACATGGAAGCAACATCTACTTTCATCTCTTCCGGCGTGTCATGGTACCGGAAAAATTTTTCTGCTTTCAGAATCCATCCCCGAGGGTCACCTCCGCTATATTTAGGAAATTCGATCTTGGTATACGGCATACGGCGGCGATACGAGGCTTCGGGGTCATCATCACTGTCTGCCTCCCAGTGAATCCTGCCTTTCCCTTTTTCGTGACGCAACGAAATGGCCTCCAAGGTGTTCACCTTTTCGGTCAAAGTATCCAGCGCTTCGAGGCAAGCTGCAATTGCTGCAAGTGGGTCTACTAATGGCGTCTGCACATCAGGATCTAGGTTCGCTTGAGATGCTCGCGTGGGCACCATGGGGATCGAACGGGCTCTGATACCAATTTGTTAAACTCCACAGTCACAGCTTCGAAGGATTAATAGGACAGAAAAGAATAAACAATGTTAACAGTAAAAAGAGTTCTCTATCAGAGAGTACAAGCAAGGATCTCACTCAATGCTCTCAGATAGCCAAGGAGTATCTCCACTAGAGTTTGCTCTGTAAAATTTTTTGATCCATTCCACTGGGCCGGAGGCCAATAAATAATAATTTTACAGCAGCGTTTTTCGCATAATGGGATAATGGAAATAACCAACTAATCCTAAAGAGGTGCATGTCACCATTTATTCAACAAAACAAATAAACAAGAATTCAAATAATAAAGGAATTGCAATTAAAAAATAATAAAACTAGCATTTGACTTAGTCTAAGATCCTAGATTTTATCCTTCCGTTTCGAAACGTCCCTCTTGCGCCTGGAATAAGTCAGCAGTGGCGGTTGTGGGTTTGTATCATTTTCTTTCCTCACACAACCTTCACTATTTCTTTCGAAAGTGAAAGTTTCAAATTTTCTGGAATATTCTACAGTCTCTTCTTCTTAATTATAGTTCCAATTAGTGCTTCTGTATTTAAGAATATGGTCTCTCGAATCCATTTCTGGACATTTGACCTCATTTTCTTAAAGTTATTTCAATTTATCCTGTATTTTTCGTGGAGCAGTGATGTAGAACAAGGAATAAAAGGGGGATGAATAAGGAAAAAGAGGGAGAACAGGGGGGAGAAAGGGAGAAAGAGAAAATGGAAGCTATGACAGTATAATACTTCTCAATAATAATTCAATGAAGGCTGCCTACTAAAAAATAAATAAATAAATAGGGCTATTTATAAATCCTAAATTCAGCGATAAATAATAATAGTAACCTCAACAAAATGAAATGAAACCTAAATAGAATGGAAGTAAAAGAAAAACTAAAACATAAATTATTTGTAATTAGAATTAGAATCTCTAAAATCTTTTAGACATAGCAAATCTTCCCAAATTTCCCATTGTGGTTGAAAGAACTGTCCTCTGGATGGGATGACTGCTGATAGAACAACAGCAAGGCAGATTCTAAGCAATAAAACTCCCCCTCACTGATCCAAGTAGCATCCAAATCTGAGCAGCCTTTTCAATAAAGGTGGAGGGGACCATGGGATAACAATCCAATCATCCACAACCGCAATAATTTCTTCAACCAGTAGTGAAACATGTGAAAGAGGTGGTATACTGCTTTCCAGGGAGATCCTGGTGTGTTTTCCAGACAACGGATGGAAAGGGGGAGGGAGAAGGAAAAAGTACAAAGAAAAACAAAGATGATAGGGACAAAGAGAGAATGGGAGTGTGTGATAGTAAAATGCTTCTCAGCAATAATTCAATGAATGAGGTTGACCATTGAAGGGACCAAACCTACAGCTACCAACAAGGAGAGATAGAAGAGTAGCCAAGGAGTAGAAAATGGGAGACTATTGGTCCAGAAGAAAGCAAAGAGGATTAAAACCAGATAAGACAGAAAGTAGAGAAAAAGGGAGTAATGATGAAGGGGAGGGAGCAATTAAAGAGTTGAGTGGGATGTAAGAAGGAGAGTGGCTGGGAAAAATGAAGGTGCGAAAAATTCTAGCCAGGATTTGGGCAGAGAAAGCCAACCATTCGAAAGTTGGTAAACCTGTTTTTATTGTGTTCTTGAAGGGTATTGTGTTGTATTATGTGTTTATCTAATAAAGGAACTGTAATCCCTTTGTTCTCCATCTTCGTTAGTGTTCAGTACTGTTGCTCATATCTTCACTCTCATCATCATATATACCATCTGCGTACGCGATACATAGGAATCAGGGGATGGTTAAGGAATGGCTAGGAACTTAGGGGTAGTTAAGAAACATGATAGGAACCCATCCAACCTCTGTTTGCATAAATAGAGGAGGAAGGATAGACCAGTAATGGCATGAATGAAATAGTATTCTGGTATTTTGCGTTATTTGAGGTTTGTCATGTACCAGTAAGAGAAGTTTAGTGTTCTGCAAGAGGAGTTTGCTGTATCTCTCTTAGAAACTGTAAGAAAATTATTCTTGAGTCAACGCTTAAAACTTAAACCCCTTAGACAAAATGCAGAATGATAAAAAAAAAACATTAGACTAAACTATATCTGCATGACCGAACAAATAATACACGAATTTATTCATGACCTGAAATTCACAATCAAACATGTAGGAATTTTTGTTCCTATAGAAAAATTGTAGCACAAGACAAACCAAAAAAGGGTCGAGCACTATTTGGTCCTTTTTTCAAACACAGTAAGATATTTGTTCATCACATATTTATCATTATGACATAATTGATATAGATGGAGGTGTCATATCTGAATGAAATAGATGGCCAAAGCAGGAGCTTCTTTGCATGACATGCTCATAGCCAGTTACCTGTCAAAGTTCATCCAAATGCCTTCAAACCAGTACAAGAAAAGATCCTTACTGATGCGGGAATGGTAGTTTCGAGTCAGATAGCAAAATGCAGCACTCCTGTAGCACAGATTCTCAGTGAGGATTTGATATAGTGACACTCATATCAACAATGCCTGATACATTGTAAATATAAAAGAATAGTATTTAATTAACACACACAACATTATATATTATATTTATATTGATAGGAGTGTAGAGAGCTTTCTAATAATTATTAATAATCTTCCATTAATTCCTAACCTCCGTGTGATGATGCCCATCAATTAAGCGCATCATAATGAAAGCAATTTATGCAGCATGTTAAGGACTTCACCATTGATTATAAGAAATCATCATAATGGGCCCATGAAAAATAACAATGGTGAAAATATGGACACACAATTCAAATGCTTGGCAGAAAGAATATCAAGGTTTATAAACTGAATGCTTTAGAAACGGATACCACAACAGAAATTTTATTCGGTTTTTGAATGTTCCATTCACAATTTTCAACATAGATTCTGCCATATAAGAGAAGGACCTAAAGTTGTTTAAATGCCAGAAACATAATACATGCAAACAATCAATCATCTAACCAATACAACATCTCCTTATTACATTCTTTAAAAATGAAGAAACTTATTAGAGAGAAATATCAGAAAAAGGAGGATGAGATTTCTTCCAAAAAGAATTTAATGCAGAACAATAGGTGAAAAGAAGCAAGGGGAGGGGGAAGAGAGAGGAAGTTGGGAGAGAAAACTGACAAAATAAACTGATATCTTCATCAAGTCTGAAAGTTACACTATGTAGAGCTATTAATAAGGAGCCCATAATATATGAAAAGAAAATAAAGGGAAGTTGAAAAGTAAATGAATAGAAGTCAGAAAATGCTTAAAACTAAAACATCTCTAAGCAAGAGTTTCTTATGCCAAGAATAGATTTTCCATAATTTCACATCAGAACTAAATAAATAATCTGAAGTAACAAAGAAAGCCTAACAACTAGACATCGCTCATCAATTTAGCTATATGTTAATTACTGAAACCTTTCTAAGACAACTGCTAACGAAGTACCATAAAGACGTTAAAAAGAAATCAATTAATCACAAAATCAGCGATAGCAAAAAAATAATAATCATACTAATAATATTGTTTAAAATTCTTACATTTCAACTTCAACCATTTGCATGAAATAACATCATGTATAGCACATTTCCATATGCATTAGAGGTGAATGAACAAATAAGACCAAAGCCCAAAATCATAATATAATGATAAACACAAACTCATGCATTAAGAAGTTTTTCCAAATAAAAGTTGGCATGTAACATATTGCAGAATGCCTTAATAGAACGAAACTCATAGGCTGGCTTCTAACTTACCACAACCATTTACCATTCATGAGTGCATCCCGTAGAAGCACAGCAGGAGGCTCCTTCTTAACTCGTTTTTCAGTTGGCAAGACTGGTGTTGTATTAAGGCAAGCCTGAGGAATAATCATATTAGAAAGCAAGAAATTCTTGCAGTAGAAAAGGAATGGACGACAGAGACAAAGGTTTGACTTCAAGAACCACTTGCAGAGTGTCAAGTGACTACCCTATAAAATATAACTGCTGCAAGTTCCACCAATCCACAGTGTGAGCTACTCAAAGCTCCAAATCTATCATCTTTATTTCCATCACCCCTGGATGGAAAGATCATACAAATCACCATTAATAGCTTGAAAATTAATTATTAAATTAGTAAAATGGGAAACAGTAGAAAAACTCACCAAGGAATGGAAGAACTAGACATACTACCCTGATCAAGATCCTTACAAACCACGTCAAGAAGTTGTTCTACCAATGAACATCCATCATCAACATTCCTCAGTAAATTTAACTGCAACCTTGCATACAACATAAGTGCATCCTGCAGCGGACGTGTCAAAAGAGCAATGTGAACTCTCAAGAGGCAAGCTGAAGTAGAAGCAATTGCATACAAACTGCAACAATACGAGACCTTAAGAATTCGATCGTGTGTGGTCAGCCAGCAGCGGAACACAAACTGCTGCAAGGCATTATGGATCTCCAACAATTGACAGCCCAAATTTGGGCCATCATTCAACAAATATGTATTAATGCACTCAACAAGCTTGCGGGAAATCTTTCCTTCATCCCTAAAGAAAGTCAAAGGAACAAAAGAGAAAATGATGGGGTTGAAAAGATACACACACAAATAAACATGTATATTAGAATATTTAATGATATACCTGATATAAGAGCATATCTTGACAAACCCCTTGATAACGTCTTCCCTGAGATTATTAGGGTAGTCCCCAGGAGGATTTTCAAGAAGCGAATGAAGTGTCAGGATGTACCGAAAAACCTCCTCCTTCGAAATGTGATGAATATCATTCCCATTCAAGCTCACTTCAACATTCTCAATGTATAGAAGTACCAAATCTTGCAACAGGAAATTGACATAATATATAAGGTAAAATTACAATGTAAAAAAGATTGTTTCCTTGAGACATGAAGCTGAAAGCTCCGAGTTTAGAAAAAATTTACTTCGGTAAATGCGCTTCCTCATTTGCAAACTATAATCCTTGACTGCCAATAGATGCCGAAGCATGACCCCATATTCTGACTGAAAGCTTGGGACATTGCTCAAGACCTCCCAAACGTGATTAAAAAGGGATTTAACCACATGTGACAAAGGCAGCATTTTACCTACCACAAAATGACAGTGAAAAGCTCATTGAGAACGGCCATTTTAGTCACAAGAGGTTATCATCCATGTCTCAGCTTTTTGTCATGAACTTCCAGGTTGGAAGTTAGAACCAAAAAGACCTCAAGATCTGTGTTTAGTGAAAAGCTTGAAATGATGTGCTTTGTTCATTGGCAAGTTTTGGTGTCGAAGCATCCTTTCTTTTTAAATTCATGGCACACCCACTCAGCTGGTGTATCAGACCAACAGAAACTGGCAGTTAATTTGACAAGCACTGCATGGTAAAAACCTAAATCTAAAAACAAATCAACTGCTTGTTTGTATTCATCGAGTGCACATCTTAAGTAGAACATCATTTGTACCCATAAATGTTATTTCTTCCACAGGATTGGTTCCCTTCCTCCCAATTCCCATCACACTCAATTTTAGACTTTAATTTCTTTTTTTCCCCCAATCCAAGAGGGGGAAGGAGAAAAGAAGAATAAAAGTACATGAACAACTACATTACTAAGAAGTCACCTGAATACATAGCATCTTCCGCTCGTTGCACAACCACTCGAAGAGTCTTTGCATAAACCATTTTTGGCATTCGCCGCTTACTTGAGGTTGAGGATATTTCCAGCGAAGTAGCTTGAATAAGTAAAGAAATAAGAAAAGGCCATGTTTCCGCTGCCCCTCAAAAATGAAGAATGAATGAGGTGTCGGTTAGAAAACTTACATGTTGACTTTAATAAACTATTGCATCCACCACTATCTAAAGTTTCTAAAAGAAAATTGTCTTACAGTGAGGAATTTCATCAGGTCTAAGCTTTGCAGTACTCTGTCCAAGAAATTTGCAGAAGTTCAATGACCGTTCTCCTTCTAACCAAGTATTCAGCAACTTGATCCCTTCCTGATAAAGTACAACATGTCAGCACATGTTAAAATCAAATGCAAATCATGATCATTAGAGAATAGAGTATGCTCTAAAAAGTCTGGTCCAGTAGCATATAAAGATCGTCTGGTTATTTATTCCTCAATGACATATTGCATGGCATGCATTGCAACATCAGTTTTGCAAGGGAGGATGAGCATAAGTTATTTGCATACATATTTCAGGAACTAAGCACCATTTACTACCGTATTAAGATGTAACTGTTTGAGATACCTATAGTGTTATAGACTTGTTGAATTCAATCGCAAAGTTGTGGGAAATCATTCTACCCAGATTTACGTGCCCCAGAAATTTTATATTTCAACAATGGACCTCATATTATTAAGTAGCATACATGATGAAGGAGTCTATGCACCTCAGTTCAATCTCCATTTCTTTCGGGTTCAATTTACCGCAACTATTGGCTAGTTAGTTTTGTGTGGAGCTCAAAGTGGGGCATTGATACTGAATGTTGCTTGGACCACTAAGACGGACGGAACCAACTCAAAATTTCCACTATTAAATTTAAACTTCGACGATAGGACAGACAAAATTTCCATCCGTAATAGGCGATTCAAAAAAAAGTTTCATGGCTTCAGTCATTGGATGATTTTATATCGTGATATTCTCATTGAATAAACAAAGACAAGTCTATAGTTGATGAAGGAAATGGAGGTTACTTCGCGAGCTTTAGCTTTA
Source organism: Vachellia collinsii (assembly GCA_006871305.1). Lineage (NCBI taxonomy): Eukaryota > Viridiplantae > Streptophyta > Magnoliopsida > Fabales > Fabaceae > Vachellia > Vachellia collinsii. Next base: position 16,008 of record QFDD01002857.1, on the reverse strand, counting down.
TCAGAAGAGAGCCTCTCAACAATCTCTCGAACGTCTCTAGAACGGACCATCGCCATCATCACGACGCACCCGAACAGTCATAAATTCCAGGCGTGAGATCAGACAATCTTGCACGGGTAATCTGGAAGCTATGGTTTCTGCCAGAGGTTCTTGATCATTTGCCGGAATGGCGGGAAAGCTAAGGGTTTTGACTACAGTGAACCCTGTATAGCAGTGGAGGTGGAAGACTGAAAGGGCCGGGTGCAGACGGTGGGAGGTCAGAAATGAATAATTTGGCGGGGCGTCAGGGCAATGCCATGCTGTCGTTGTACCATTGTGCCTCGTCAGATGGATTTTCATTTTTATTTTCAAGAGTCGAGGGGAAAAAAAATAGGAGGAGAAAAAGTGAAAAAAAAAAAGAGAAGTGGAAAGAAAATATTATTAACGATATAGTTTGGATAGGATAGAAAATAGAGATTAAGAAAAATGGGTAAATAGTTTAATAATTAAAATATCATTGAATAAAAATATTTTAATAAATGATTAAATAAATAAAGTATTCTTAAAATATATCAAGTATAATAACAAATTAATAATGACAATAAAAAATTATATTAACATTAATATCATTAAATAAATTAAAATCAAATTATTTATTAAATAAATTTTTTCATATTATTATATTTCAAAACAAAATAATTTAGATAAAAATATATCATATTTTTTAATGTTACGTGGTTTTAATAAATAATTAAAAAATAAATTAGATTATATAATATATTTTAAAGATTATATTCTAAATAAATAACATTATAAACATAATTTAAAAAAAGTTATATGTTAAATTTAATGATTTAAAATAAAAAGTAATAAAGAGTATAGATAATGAAAAATAGTTTTTTTTCTATTTTCTTTTTATATGTGAAGATAAGAGTTGAAGAGAAAATGTGCTGGGATCCACACCTCATTTTCTCTCCAATTTTTTCTACCTTCCACTTTTTTTCTTCCATCCAAGTAGGGGAAAATTCGTTTTCTCCCCCAGTTTTCTTCCCCCCATCATTTTCTCTCCATACAAGCTGGGGTTACCAAGAGAATTGTGAATTTTATCTTTTTAGTGACGAAAACGGGCATCAAGATGGTGGTTTTAAATTGTTGAAAATAACCTCACACACAAAAGGAAAAAAAAATGAGTCAAGTGATGATAAATGCAACGCGTTGTTGTTGAATTTTGAGAATACTAAAAAACAAAAGGTATTATGTATGAATAATAGTATTTAAACAAAAAAATATTAGTCCACACACATGCACGTAGAGCATTGATCATGTGCAGAATTATACATGATCCAAAAAGTTAGAGTTGTCGAGGAATAAATCTAATTGACTGTTATTTTTTAACTCGTTGTTCCATGCTCGGTAGGAGAATGGCAAAAATATAAAAACTCAACCCCAGTCAGCATGTCCAAAACTCTTAATTAGATTAAAGAGTGATTAGTTCATTAATTTACTGGCTTGATCTGCCTAACGAAGGTTGCTTTTATTCCAATTTTACGAGTCTATTTCTCATGCTCACGGACAAAAGGTGTTGATGAATTTTCCTCTTACACTTTTCTAACCAGAAAAACAATAAAAGGATGCTCAGGTTTACTTTTTTAAAAAGATAATGGTAAAATTTCAAAGTGTTTAAGAGAGTATGTAGGTTACGGAAGGCATTTAAAACCCAAAACTCTTGATCACACCCCGCACACATTGCAGTGTATCTTCTTTTATTTTTTTTAATGTAACTGTAATTAAATTTGTCTTTTACTTAACCATCACCTTCTCCAATAAAATCATATACACCACTGTATTACTCAAAGACGACACACAACTAATCTCTCACACTACAGACCCTTGACATTAGCCATGTTTTGCAGTAGCGCTAAAAAATCATGTTCACACAAATTGAAATAAAACTCTCTTCATGTGTTTACTTCGTAGATTGTAAATTATACTGAAAAAATAATTTCCATCACTAATTGAAATTTAAACAGGATAATGGATGTTTTATTTGTCAGAAAAATATTGACTCTAGCAAAATGATACTTTTTTTGGGTAAGTTACAACGTGTCATGAAGCCACTTTGGGTTTAAGACTCATCAATTCCAAGATTCAGAGTGATAAAATTTTATCCCTCCCAATGAATGCGCTTCTCGAAATTTGAATTCGTATTCTCTTCCTTACAAGTAAGACTACTTACCACATAAACTAATAGATTATTGGTTAGCAACTCGATGTTTGTTCCAACCATCAATTCAACAATGTATAACAAATACAGTAATTCTAAAATTCGTTAGGGAAACTCTTGATGTGAGAATCTCTATATTGATCTCCTTGCCCATGGGGATACATACCCCATCACACATATGCATGAAGTGCATGCTCTCTGGAAATAAATCAGAGTCTTGCATTAAGTAGGGATTGATTGACTGACTAATATAGCTCGTGACTAACCAATATTTCAACAATATAAAAAGTACATTTTATTATTTAATAATTTTTGAAATATCCCGAGCGAGAGCCAAGAGGTAGTTGGACCTAACACATTTCAGGAAAAATGATAATAAAATCCAATATAAGAGGTTATACGATTAAGTAGTTCCACAAAATCATTTATTTACCGTCAAGACTTTAAAACTGTTAACACACTTAGATGAAGTTGTTAACAATACTTGACAGTAAATAAACGATTTTGTGTGACTGTTTAATCTTATAATTTTTTATATGGAACTTCAGTGTCATTTTTCCTAAATTTTAATCCCTACCCCTGTGTCTTGGGGATCCGCTCTTTCACAGTGAGATAATTAGAGTATTTTTCTTGGGGGAAAGAAATCTGTCCCAACGAGACAGGGAACAGGCTAAATTGTTTTTTTTTTTGCTGGTCAATAATCTGTTTACCTACAATAAGTCAATAATGAGTTGGGGTGATAAAATTCGAAAGCACATCCGGAAATTGCATTTCTTGTCACTTGACCGAATGCTAGTCAGAAATCCTCCCAACTAAATCAAAATTTTGAAGAGATTGGGGTCCAGTCGGCATCTGCAAGGGAGATTCACACACTTGTATCTGCAAATTTAAATCCCTCGTGAACAATAAGGACAAATTTTGGTCAGGAAATACATGACCCTTTCATGTATAATGGTGTGTGTCTCCTTAATTATCATCTGATGATGGGGCACCATAATTACAGAGATAAGAGAGCTCTGTCCAAAATCTAACCACACTGAGATTGACTGGACTGGAAAACTCGCTCTTAATCATATGATCAATCTCATCTTGCTGATTTGTGTAAACAAGCACTTTGCTCTTTCGTAATTTTTTTCCCTGCATGAAGTAGCTAGGTTTACGAACTTCGTATTAATTTTTACCTAATATCAAACTGAATATTTGCAGTCGTAGCGCATGCGCATTATTCTCATCATGTGTCTGAATTATTAACGTGGAATACCAAACACGCCACTTCACTTTGTTCCCCTGATGTGCTCTGCAACTGCGAGACCTCCTTCCCTTGGTCTGTGTTACAGCATAATGTGTATACATACATTTACACATATCTATGCTAGGGAGCTGAGGCAAGCTCGAGACGCAACAACCACATGATGAATCCCCAGCGGCAACTCAAGTACGAATCTCAGACACGTACGTACGTAATCTATTATTAATTTTTGCCACAAAACAAAATGCAATAATCATGTCTATATTCTATACATGCATATACCAGGTCTCGCAGTGCACGCATATCAATGAACAATTTTGGTTCTACATGTGAATGTGAGTTGGCAAGTGGGATCCGGAGCTGTCCCTGGATTTTATGCTATCATTCTTTACTTTTTAAAGCCATTATACATGTTTCTCTCTATACGGACCTTCCCTTCGCTTCTGATTCCTCTCACACGCATGTATGCTTTAATTCTCTTTTATCCCTAATTCCGAACCATTAGTTTTTTTAAATACTTGTGTTTATTACACTGGTGCTTTCATCCAGATTCAGCTGATGAAGAGGGCCAGCCACCTACGGAGTCTTCTTACCAACAGGAGGTTTTCAGAACGACACGAGGCCAAGTGTGAAGAGTTATCCTTACTTGCAGAGTCTTGTGACAGGCATGAAGTTAAACGAAGGGATGTGATTCTCTTAATGACTTGTTCTCGTTGTAAGAAACTGCTGATGATCCTATAATCACATGCATGAGACGCAAGAGAGACCAAACTCTGGCGCGTGTGTTTGGTAGTGGTATGGTAAGTGAAGTGTTGTTTGGTCCCCCTGGGCGATGGGGTATGCTTTCCTTTTATCAGAGTTCATCATTGGTTAACATGTGGAAGCTCACCTTTGGAAAGAATAGAACATATGGTGGGGGCTAATTGTATTAAACAATACTTTTGGGGAGGAAAGCGAAGAAACAAATTGACGGCGCTCGTATCGAGGTAGAGATTTTAGATTTAGCACATTGGAATGTTTGACCACATCATAATAATGCAGATAGAGTAATATATCAATTATACTATAGTGCATGATGGACTGATGATGATGCCTATATGCGTATATGGTTTATTCTATCACTTAATTTTCTTTTACATTATGCCACGTGATGCACTGGTTTTTAACTTCAACCATATAAGCACGAAACTGTGGCTTAATCGATACTTCAAATCTCTATGAAACCTTACGGGAAAAGATTACAGAATTTTGGGAGGAAAAAAATCACAACTTAAAAATTTCCCGCTTTAAAAATTTTTGAGAAAATTCCCAGCTTTTGAATTCTGTATGGTGCGATGGGTCTTTTCTGAACTTTCATTTGATTTTAAGATCAAATAAAGACGAAGAAAGAGAACAAAAGACGAGCAAAGAAAGCAAAACTCATCGAATGCATAGATCAAATAAAGGCACAAACACAGAGATAAAATCATACGAAGCTTGAGTGTGAAGGTTGTTCATATATGTGTTTTTCTTATTTTCAAAATCCCCATCCCTCAAAAGGAGATACTTTAATCGATGTTGTTAATTTACAAGATACCCTATACTATACTGTCCTGATCATCACACAAAGGCATATGCATGGCATGTGCATGTATGGAAAAAGCAACCATTATACGTTCAGAGATCTTTACCTGTGCACATGTCATGTGTGCCCCCAGGAAAAAAAATTGCATTGTTTACATATTTTTTGCTAGTATATATATAGGTCCAAAGAATACTCCTGACAACTTTGTCCCCTTTATTGCATGCAAATAAAGAAAGATAGAGATCTAGTTACCACCTAGTGTGCCACAAATCACAAGCCTAACCTTAAAGAGACTAATTAAGCATTAAACTATTTATGTGCTAGTGCTAATATTTTATGCCCTGACTAACTGTATGCTTTGTTTTTTATGTTTGCTTACAAAGACGACGACCCTTCACCCAACGGGCAACAGCCACGCGAAGGAAGAGAGATCAAATCATCAGAAACTAAAGTTGTTGACATCAATACACACACTTATGATTGAAACAATAATTAATCGATCGTTCTGCTACTAAAGCAGATGTAGAAAACGATCACAGCCAAAGAGAAAGGAGAGAAGGAAGGCAAGAAATCAGGTGTACGGGTGGTAACGTGGGCGCACACTCACTTTATTCTGAGTGTACTTTGGGTTCCCTTGTGTTTGTGTTTGTGTGTGTGTGTGTGTGTGTGTGTGTGTGTGTGTGTGTGTGTTCCTCACGCTAACCATCTCTCATTGTGGTTAATTCACACACACACACACTATTACATTATTATATGCCTGCGTGTTATTATTGGATCTCTTGTATGGGGATAAAGTAACCAAGTTGTTCTTTCAGGTGTCACTCTTGTGCTCGAAGCTTTTTTTTTTTTATCAGTTTATATTCGCAATTTTTAAAGCTTGAGGAGGCATCTATCCTAGTTAGCTACCAAGCCGCGCCCATTCGGGGAATATGGGTTCAAACTTTGAATGTTTAAATCTAGCTACCTAGCTTGAGTCATGCACTAGCAGGAATAAGAGATATTGGCTAACATATTCTGAACCAACCACTGCTGAGCTTTTCAGTATATAGATATAATACTTTTAAATTAATTCAAAGTTTGAATCTAAATGGTATGATACGATCACTTTCTTTTCTAGACTCACATTATTTGACTCGTATATAGCTATCCTTAACTACGCACCACAGTAAAACAAGTTGCAAGAAGGCTTAACTACAGCTTTTAACTTCGAATACTCACTCCGGTGTACCAGTCAGTCACTTCTAACTGTCTTACCATATATAAGGAAAGATAACTGACTCCTTAACTTTATTTAAAAATAAAACATTTTTTTAACCTTGTTTGCATTTAAGAGCAAATAGAGAAACACTGCATTAACCTTTAATTCTCCTTACAGTGAATTGTAGTAGAGGTAATTAATACTTTAAAAAAAATCATGAATGACCTGAAAAATGATTTAGAATCATGTTTGGGAATAATTTTTAAAAGTATTTTTACCTAAATTAAAATAAAACTCTTCTCATATATCTACTTGGGATTACATACAATCACTTTTTAAAAGTTTTTCCCAAACAAACAGCAGGCCAAAGATTAGAGGGACAACGTAAGAAGCCATTAAACGGATGGACGTTCAAGATACAAAGAGTTTTGGAATCTGTGTTAATTAACTGGTATTATCCAAAGAGGCCTTTAATAGTTAAAAACCCAAGTCTTTGCAACGTCACCCCAGAATAAACTAAAAAGAATGAAGATTGACGTAAATGTTTATATAAGTTAGAGGTTGGTGGGCACACATGAAGTACATATATTTCCAAACAGGAACTAGCGATTAGATATCAGAATGAAGCAAATAAGTTTAATGGACATATAAGGAAGGGAACAGGTAATGGCATGGGATTTGGAAACCGTGGGGATTTGGTTTTCTGCATTCTGGTGAGCAGATCGGTGGGTCAGTGACATCATGATTATGTGTGATAAGCAGCCTCTCGGTCTCGGGAAAGAAACAAAGAAGAAAAGAAAGAAGGGACGGGATCGAGGAGAGCATGGAGAGGCGAGTGATGGCGCGTGGGAGGGGAATATATCCTTTGCTTGAGGGAGGAGTCCGAGTGGGGCCCACGTTTTATGGGGTCCGCTAGTTAGAGTGCTCTTTCGGTATGCGTTCTTTCTCGGGGACCCAAATATTCTTAACTTCTGTCACGTCAGATTAGGACTAGCGCGACGTAACTTGCCGCCTATTTGCCAAATCACCATCGACGCCTCTCCTTCTTCCAACTCACCCACCGTACTCAATCTGAACCGTCCGTCCCCTGAAAAGAGGATATAGCCAGTGTGGGGGCACCAGAGAGACAGTTAAGGCCCACAGTTGTTTGTCACCGACGGGGCCTGGCGGGCTTAGAGCGTGGCGTAGGACACCAGAGCAGATCACTAGCCTCACCTTTTTCTTCCTTCTTAATCACTGCCAGTGTTGGTTCCTCCCAAGCTAGCTAGTAGTAGTCTCTTCACTACTCCACATAGCACTTGGAAACAATATTCCTCTTTCTCTAACACTTCCTGGTTAGCTAGATGCCTAGCTACTTCTGTTTCGCTCTGCAATGCTGATCATAAACTGCTAGTGCCACTTCAAGTTTGATTCTTATATAGTAACCTGCTCCGAGGAAGAAGGCTGATCTAGACCTCTCTCTCTGTGGTTTTGGACTCGCTCTTGTGAATGGGTTTTTCTGCTCTTCACGTCTGCATGGATTCATCAGATCACTGGCTCCAGGTATGGCTTCTATACTAAAACCACACATTCTTATTTAGTTGTTGCTCCTCCACACTTGATGTGTGATGATGAATCTCAAGTTTCAACCTCTTATTCATCTCGCACATGTTATGTTAAATGATGTGGAGAGAAGTAAGTAATTAGACAAGATTATAGATAGTAGATGCGACGTCATGTTGCACTATACTCTGCGAAACCTCTTTCTTTTTCTGCATTTTATTGCAGAAAGAAATAAAGGTATGTATAATTGTTATAGTATTGGAAAAAAGAAGGGAAAGGCCAAAGGGCAAAAAAGAATTTTAGAAGCACGAGGAGAGAAGAAGAATGTAGTAAGAAAAAGACACACAACAATGCAGGCCATTATTACGTGTGTAAGTGTGTTGCTTACTTGTTTCTTTTTCACCCTTTTGGTTCTGTCTCAGGGCACAATTCACGAGGAATCTGGATTGGATTCATCTTCACCATCAGCAGCAGGAGACATGCTTACATGCTCCAGGCCTTTGATAGAGAGGAGGCTAAGACCTCCACACGATCAGGCCCTCAAGTGCCCTAGGTGTGACTCCACTCACACCAAGTTCTGCTACTACAACAATTACAGTCTCTCTCAGCCCAGGTATTTCTGCAAAACTTGCAGAAGGTACTGGACCAAAGGTGGCACTCTCAGGAACATCCCTGTTGGTGGTGGTTGCAGAAAGAACAAGAAAGTCTCAAACAAGAAACCCAATAATAACGACCCATCACATAATAATCAAAACCAGCCATTATTGCAGCCTCCAGGAATAGTAGCCGCCTCTTATCACCACTACCACCATAACAGCAACAATCCTAAAGACCATCTTCAACTTTCTTTCCCTGCAGATGCTCAGTTTTCTCACATCGGTAACTTACTGGGAAACCCTAGTTTCATGCTTGAGAACCCTAGGCCTATTGACTTCATGGAAAGCAAGTTCGAAGGGATAATTGGGAGTACATCTAGAAACTTCCATTTTCTGGGAAAGAGTGATAACATGGGTATGGGAATTGGGGTTGGAGACATTAATGGTGGTCATCAAAATGGGTTGCCACCAAATTTTCACGGTCTTTGCTCTGCTCCATCTGGATTTGGGGGTATGCCATCTTTTGATGGAAATAACAGTAACAATAATGGGAATTATAATATCATGGACTCTTCTTGCCAGAGACTGATGCTGCCGTATGATCATCATGCCAATGAGGACCCAAATGCCGCCATTGATGTGAAGCCAAACCCTAAGCTTTTGTCTCTTGAATGGCAGGACCAGCAGGGTTGCTCGGACGCTGGAAAAGAGTCGTTTGGGTATCTTAACGGTCTAGGATCCTGGACCGGCATGATCAACGGCTACGGTTCATCCACGACGACAAACCCTCTGGTCTAAAATCCGATATCTAGCTCACTAGCTACTTATATTCTGATGAGTGAGTGAATCTATCACTTTCTTGGTTATTTTCTATATATAAAGTATTCCTAAGCCTTTGATAGGAAGGTTCCTAGTTCCTTCTATCTAGGTGGTCTACAGTTTCTGCATATTGACTCGGCAAAAGAGTGTGAACAAGAAGCTTCAGAGTCCAATATCGACTGCCTTGGTGGGTTCACTTTTGGGTTTATATATATATCCGTGTCTGTGTGTGTGTAACATATGTGAAAGCTTTAATTAGGATTTTGTTGTAACATCGAGGAAGATATGGTTAGTTCCTTTTCGGGTTAAAGATAATTCAGTCAATAGTAGTAACCATTATCTTTATAAATTCTTGTCTCCACATGCTTTTTTGATATATATTATATGTGCCCTTATTAAATCTCGAGAAGTTCATCACGCCAGAGAATTTCGTAATGACCTCGTTATATTTACTCCAGCTAGGAGAGAAGAATTAAGAAGAAAAGCCATTCTCAGACGGAGAGACATGTATATATATACACTAGGCGTTGGCTATTGATCGAGTTTGTTTACATCACACAACAAAGAGGCATAGCTCGATGAGACTGGGATAATTGAAAAATAACTAAACTGTTCACCAACAACAAAAAGAACTGATTGCTGCACTATATGTATATATAATAATATATATGATATACGGTAACAAGTATGGACAAGTGTACTGATTATTAGTGAATAATATGATTAAGTACATGTTTAAATTAACGGTAAAAAATACTATTATTTTAATGTTATTTATGATCTACAAAATAAATATGTAAGAAAAGTATTTTATTATTTACATAAATATGTTTCCTGATGACAAATAGTCATAAGCATGTATAAAAGCAATTTTGTGAGGGTACATGGCTCCCGTGTAAAGTACACAGTTAAAAGAAGCTGTATTAATTAGTGGGAAAATAGACAGACTGAACCAGGATCAGGTAACTCAAATCTTTTAGCATGGCTTCTGCATGCTTTAACTACTTTCTCTTAATCTGTTTTGGCAATCAATAAATGGTATATGAACAAGAGAAAGTGGTTCTCATTTTATATAGTATATTATCTGTATCTGTATCTCTTTTTGCTGAATTTTGGGTGAATTCTCTTAAAAGTGCAAGTTTTGAAGTCGAAGTACGTGCAGTAGATCGGTGGAAATCCACGTGATATTGGTCGTACGTAGTATTATGTATATGAATATGATCTGACGACCCACATGACGAGTACTGATAATAAAATGATATCTCTGCAACCGTGCATGTATTTGGTTAGATTGTAATCTTTCTTTTATGAGTTGAGGCATAAGGGGATCAGGTTCCGAGAATAACGTTGGTGATATCATTTTTATGGCCTGAAGTAATATGGTTATATGTCCAACCTATTTCTATTTGGTGGTCAAAATGAAATATGAAGACAGTTTTTCGCCGCCCATGTGGCTGAGGTACAAATAATACTAGAAAAAGAAGACGCCCCCGGTTGTGTCGTCTAGCATTATGGCCAAAAACAGATTAAACAAAATAACACATGGGGCATTCCGAGAATCGAACTCGGGACCTCTCGCACCCAAAGCGAGAATAATACCACTAGACCAAATGCCCAGACGCTGAAAGGTGTGGAATATCTAAAAAGAATCACAAATCTCACTGCTTGGGCCAATTCAAGAACGAATCGTACAGAACATTCACAATGGAAATGCCAAGTTCCGACGCTGATGAAATGGAAAGTTAAATCTAGACCTTAAATGCTAATGGAGGCATCTTTATCACAACACGTTTATACATACAAAATCTGAAACAAAAAAAAAAAAAAAACTCAGATCTGAAGTAAATCCACTCTACTGATAAACAGATGCCTCGTGAACTAAGATTAATATAAAATTGTTTTCAGTACTTTCCCCATCAGAAAAATAGGGAACGAAATGATAACAATATGTTTCGTCCAGAGCCCTTCATCAAAGCCAGTCAGTCACTCTTCAGAAACACATTGAAGCCTTCTGGCAGGCTCATAGTTACAGACACAGGCGAACATGTTCCCTTTAACCAACTTTTCAGCCAACATCTGGGTTTTTAACCAGCAAGCTGCATTATATTTGAATGAGCCTCCCAATGATTGTCGAGACCTGCTTTATCAATACATGTATTTGGGTCACAGTGCTATCTACTGTTGACTAGCTGGTTTGTAATCCTCTATCCCACGAGTGTCTTGCTTCATCAAGAAATATGTCAGATGATAATCCACTGGTACACGGTTGTTCACTCGCACCAACTCCACAGCATGCATAAGCGAGGAAACAGAACTCATCAACAGGATAAAGCAGTTTGAGGCAGAAATATTTAGTTACTTTACCTTGCGATGCAATTATGGAAGACTCATAGAACAACCTGTAGAGTACAAAACAATTATTCTTTGGTTACGGTGGTTTTACAAGTACAGAAGAACAAAATTCTACCAACAAAGGTAAATTGAGAGTTGGGAATAGCAAGAGTGGAAACATTAAGGTGGACAAAACTGTACAACACAATTCATACCCGCCTAGCTGAAGTTACAGTATCCCAATCAGCTACAATCCGATGTGAGTATGTGAGAGAGTTTTGTCTCGACTTATATAAAAGTATTTTTCAGAAGTGGTTGCCAAACATACTTTTACTTTCTTGAAAATTCAAATATAAGTAATTCCTGATAGGTTTTCTAGAATCTTAAATGTTCTCAAGGATAGTGAACTAATGATGAGAGAAAATTTTATGTAAATAAGAAATTCTTGCATTAGTTGAGTGAAACATGCACTAAAATTTAGTTGTCGATCAGGCTGCTAGCTATATCACACTTCGTCTCACTAAAATAATAATCCTAATGCCACAGACAGCCTATCTTGTCCTGCGAGATCACCCTTAAACCAAACATAAAACCCTACCTACCCCTTCCAAAATTATCTGCTTAGCACAACAAACCTTGAGCTAGAATGATATGGATTTGTTTTTCGTATTTATAATTTATGCATAACGTCCCCAAACAATACGCCTCTCGCCAAATCATCATCTTTTGTCATAGCAGCAAACTCTAAGCCGACCTGGCCACCATTCTCAACAACCGCATCAAGGGATTGCATCCACAAGCATGCCTCTTCAGATTCAACAGCTCTTCTAAGAATGTCATAATGCTGTGGGCTAAAACAATCAGCCCGAGATTCACATACAAGCTTCTTACATATTGTTGAGATGTGTCTCATTAACTGATATTAGTTTGTTGCTGATTTTTAGGAATTAGTTGCAGTTTGAAAATAAATTATTAGAGTTTGATTCTGTCAAAGTTTGTTCCTATTTTTTAGCCATGTATTTGTGGATGTTCAGTTAGTCACTAGCTGCTGCCTCATAGGAATTTAACAGATTTTTATTGATTAAAATGTCTTTAAATACTCAAAGACTATCATCCTTAGAAATAATTTTCTGAGTTCTTTCTCCTCACGATTGTTTTTCAGTTTTGTTTCTAAAACCTTCAAATTGGTATCAGAGCCAGGTTATCTTGAGGGACCTGTGAGATAAACACTGAGTGCTACCCAAAATGCAAACTTCTACACAAGCTGAACCCTCTTTTATTGCCACAGCTCCTCCAGTTTTCGATGGCCTAAACTACCATATGTGGGCTGTGAGAATGGAGGCTTATCTAGATGCCAATGATCTATGGGAAGCTGTTGAGGAGGATTATGAAATTCCTCCTTTATCAGAAAATCCTACAGTTGCTCAGCTAAGGAGTCACAAAGAAAAGAAGCAGAGAAAATCAAAAGCCAAGTCTTGTTTATTCTCTGCTGTTTCTCCAGCAATTTTCACAAGAATTATGACCCTGAAGACAGCTAAGGAGATCTGGGATTATCTCAAGCAATAGTATGAAGGAGATAAGAAGATCAGAGGAATGCAGATGTTGAATCTTGTACGGGAATTCGAATTGCAGAAGATGAAGGAATCTGAAACTATTCAAGAGTATTCAGATAAACTTCTAGGAATTGCAAATAGAGTGAGGTTGTTGGGAGGTGAATTTGCTGACTCTAGAATAGTGCAGAAGTTGCTGGTAACAGTTCCTGAAAGGTTTGAAACAACCATCTCAGCCTTAGAGAACTCAAAAGATTTGTCAATCATCACTTTGGCAGAACTTTTGTGTGCCTTGCAAGCACAGGAACAAAGAAGGCACATAAGGCAGGAAGGATCTGTTGAGGGTGCATTGCAAGCCAAGCTGCAGGTCAGTCAAAGGCAAAAGGCAAGGAAGAAAGGGAAAAAGGAGGATGGGTCTGATAAGAAGGAGGAAGACAATAATAAGCGTGATTTTCCTCCTTGCGAACACTGTGGCAAGAAGGGTCATCTGCCATTCAAATGTTGGAGGAGACCAGATGTCAAGTGCAATAAGTGCAAGCAGTTAGGGCATATTGCTAAAATATGCAAAAACAAAACTCAACAAGTGACAGAAGCTCAGGTTGCAGATCAACAGGAGGAGCATTTATTCACTGCAAAGTGTTTTTCAGTCACCACCTCAAGTGAAATCTGGTTGATAGATAGTGGTTGCTCTAGCCATATGACTAGCAATCAGGAGTTATTTCTTGATCTTGAAGAGGTAGTAGGAATTACAGCAAAGATAGGCAATGGAGATAAAATGAAGGTTAAAGGTAGAGGCACCATTGCATTGGCAACTCCTTCAGGTATAAAGAAGATTTCAGATGTTCTTTTTATTCCTGAAGTAGATCAAAACTTGCTTAGTGTTGGCCAGTTGGTAGATAAGGGTTTTGAGGTGTTGTTTAAAAATAAAATGTGCTTGATCAGTGATGCTCATGGTCAATAATTGTTTATGGTCAAAATGAAAGATAGATGTTTTTCTTTAGATTTGACTGATATTGATCAAAGTGCTCATGTTGCAATCAGTGATGAAACTGAAATTTGGCACAAGAGAATAGGCCATTGCAATGAGTTTGTACTACACGATCTAAGCAAGAAAAGTGTGGTGCAAGGAGTACCTTCATTGGAACCTCTCAAATCAGTTTGTAAAGCCTGCCAATATGGAAAGCAAACTAGGCTACCATTTGCTCAATCAGTTTGGAGAGCAACTCATAAACTACAATTGATCCATATTGATTTGTGTGGGCCTATGTCTGAACCATCTCTAAATGGAAGTCTTTATTATATAGCCTTTATTGATGATCTAACTAGAATGTGTTGGATTTATTTCTTGAGATTCAAAACTGAAGTTGCAGGAGTGTTTTGGAATTTCAAGGCATGAATTGAAAATCAAAGTGGCTGCAAAATTCAGACCATTAGATCAGATAATGGGACTGAATATACATCAAATCAATTCTCTAAATTCTGTGAAGAAGCTAGAATTGAGCATCAGTTGACAGCCCTTTACACTCCACAACAAAATGGGGTGAGTGAGAGGAAGAACAAAACTATTATGGAGATGTCTCGATGCATGCTTCATGAGAAAGATCTACCCAAGAAGTTTTGGGCTGAAGCAGCTAACACAGCTGTATTTTTACAAAATAGGCTACCTACAAAGGCATTGCAAGGGAAGACGCCATTTAAAGCATGGTATGGTTATAAGCCACTTTTATCAAACTTGAAAGTGTTTGGTTGTGTCTGTTCTACTCTTGTGCCACAGGTGAAAAGAGATAAGCTTGATAGGAGAGCTGATTCGGGCATCTTTATAGGCTACAGCAGTGTCTCTAAAGCCTATAAAGTATTTCAACCTCAATCTGGAAAAATAGTGATCAACAGATATATTCAATTTGCAGAACTAGAAAGGTGGCAATGGGAAGAAAAAGGGAGTACTCCAGACAATGGATCATCATCCACAGCCTCTCCATTAGATGATACCATCGATGACATTCCAGTTAGAGGTACAAGATCACTATCTGATGTGTACCAGAGATGTAATATATCTTTGGTGGAACCTAAGTATTTTGTAGATCCAGTGAAGGATCCAAAGTGGATTGATGCTATGAAGGAGGAGCTGAACATGATTGAGAAGAATCAAACTTCGTTTTTGGTTGATAGACCAGAACACAAGAAAGTCATTGATGTAAAATGGGTGTTCAAAACAAAATTGAATGCTGATGGTGTAACATCCTAAATCTTATTTTTATGCCTTAATTAAGAAATAATTATTTTGAAAAAAAAAATGTGTCGGCAAATATTATAAATATAATATTATATTATAATAATATATTATAATTATTATTATCATCTTTGCGTGGAGGATATGGCTTTTGTCGGCCATTTTTTTTATAATAATAATATATTATAATATATTATATTATATTATTATAATATATTATATAATTTTATATTTTTTAGTGGAGAATAATTATATTATAATATATTATATTATATTATAATAATATATTTTATTTTTGAGTGGGAGACAATGTGAATCGAGAAAAAAAAATATATATTTATATTATATTATAATATTATATTATATTATATTATATTATATTATATTAATATATTATATTATATAACGTAATGCGTAGACGGACGAAGCAGCGTGGAGGGGTTATAAATACCCCCTCCTTCCCTTCATTTCTTCACACCACAGTGAAGAGTGAAGAGGCGAAGGAGCAGATACAACTGAGTTCTGTTGAGATAATTTGGGTAACGAAAATCTCTTCTTTTCAATAAATTTATTTCATGAAAGTTGTTCCATATATTTTTATCTTTCTAATGATGTTAATTTTATTCTTATTAGAAGAAATTTTTAAAGTTAGTATTTAGAAAAGTACTGAATTTCGGCAATATAAGTCTATAATAATGTAAAAAGATTTTAACTAATAACTTTACA
>QFDD01002856.1:0-24036 GCA_006871305.1 Vachellia collinsii | reverse complement strand
GATATTAAAAAGTCTTAAAACTACTTATTTGTTCTTTTTTTTTCATGAGTTGCATTGTCATCAAGTGTATTTTCACAACTTTTACAGAATAAAATACTTGGTACATACATTTTGAATAATTTTAACTAATAAAATAACTTTAATTCATGAATTTTTTAAGCACAATAAATTGCTTGCTATAGTCTAAGTTTTGTATTTTAAATTGACATTAAATTTACAATAAAATAATGATTTAACAAAAAAAATAGGGTACTAATTTCTTTTTTGAAGCTATTAAAAAGTCTTAAAACTACTTTTTTGTTCTTTTTTTTCATGAGTTGCATTGTCGTCAAGTATAGTTTCACAACTTTTATACAATAAAATACTTGGTACATACATTTTCAATGATTTTAACAAATAAAGTAACATTAATTAATCAATTTTTTTATTCACAATAAATTGCTTGCTATAATCTACGTATTCTATTTTAAATTCACATTAAATTTACAATAACAAAATGATTTAACAAAAAAATAGGATACTAATTTCCTTTTTGAAGATATTAAAAAGTCTTAACACTACTTATTTGTTCGTTTTTTTTTTCATGAGTTGCATTGTCATCAAGTGTATTTTCACAGCTTTTATACAATAAAATCCTTGGTACTTACATTTTGAATCATTTTAACCAATAAAATAACTTTAATTCATCAATTTTTTAAGCACAATAAATTGCTTGCTATAGTCTACGTTTTGTATTTTAAAATGACATTAAATTTACAATAAAATAGTGATTTAACAAAAAAATAGTTTACTAATTTCTTTTTTAAAATATTAAAAAGTCTTAAAAGTACTTATAGGTTCTTTAATTTCATGAGTTGCATTGTCGTATAGTATATTTTCACAACTTTTATACAATAAAATATTTGGTACATACATTTTGAATCATTTTAACCAATAAAATAACTTTAAGTGTTCAATTTTTTTATTCACAATAAATCGCTTGTTATAGTCTACGTTTTGTATTTTAAATTGACAATAAATTTACAATATAATAATGATTTAACCAAAAAATAGGGTACTAGTTTCTTTTTTAAAGCTATTAAAAAGTCTCAAAACTACTTATAGGTTCATTTTTTTCATGAGTTGCATTGTCGTATAGTATATTTTCACAACTTTTATACAATAAAATACTTGGTACATACATTTTGAATCATTTTAATCAACAAAATAACTTTAATTAATCAATTTTTTTATTCATAATAAATTGTTTGCTATAGTCTACGATTTGTATTTTAAATTGACATTAAATTTACAATAAAATAGGGTACTAATTTCCTTTTTGAAGATATTAAAAAGTCTTAAAACTACTTCTTGGTTCTTTATTTTCATGAGTTGCATTGTCGTATAGTATATTTTCACAACTTTTATACAATAAAATATTTGGTACATACATTTTCAATGATTTTAACCAATAAAATAACTTTAATTCATCAATTCTTTTAAGCACAATAAATTGCTTGAAATAGTCTACGTTATGTATTTTAAATTGCCGTTAAATTTACAATAAAATAATGATTTAACAAAAAAAATAGGGTACGAATTTCTTTTTTGAAGCTATTAAAAAGCCTTAAAACTACCTATTTGTTCTTTTTTTTCATGAGTTGCATTGTGGTCAAGTATACTTTCACAAGTTTTATACAATAAAATATTTGATACATACATTTTGAATCATTTTAACCAACAAAATAACTTTAATTAATCAATTTTTTTAAGCACATTAAATTCCTTGCCATAGTCTACGTTTTGTATTTTAAATTGACCTTAAATTTACAATAAAATAATGATTTAACAAAAAAATAGGGTACTAGTTTCCTTTTTGAAGATATTAAAATGTCTTAAAACTATTTATAGGTTCTTTTTTTTTCTTGAGTTGCATTATCGTCAAGTATATTTTCACAACTTTTATACAATAAAATACTTGGTACATACATTTTGAATCATTTTAACCAATAAAATAACTTTAATGAAACAATTTTTTTATTCACAACAAATTGCTTGCTATAGTCTACTTTTGTATTTTAAATTGACAATAAATTTACAATAAAATAATGTTTTAATGAAAAATAGGGTACGAATTTCGTTTTTGAAGATATTAAAAAGTGTTAAAATTACTTATAGGTTCTGTTTTTTCATGAGTTGGATTGTCGTCAAGATATTTTCACAACTTTTATACAATAAAATACTTGGTACATACATTTTGAATCATTTTAACCAACAAAATAACTTTAATTAATTAATTTTTTTAAGCACAATGAATTGCTTGATATAGTCTACGTTTTGTAATTTACATTGACATTAAATTTACAATAAAATAATGATTTAACAAAAAAATAGGGTACTAGTTTCCTTTTTGAAGATATTAAAATGTCTTAAAACTATTTATAGGTTCTTTTTTTTCTTGAGTTGCATTATCATCAAGTATATTTTCACAACTTTTATACAATAAAATACTTGGTACATACATTTGGAATCATTTTAACCAATAAAATAACTTTAAGTCATCAATTTTTTTAAGCACAATAAATAGCTTGCTATAGTCTACATTTTGTATTTTAAATTGACCTTAAATTTACAATAAAATAATGATTTAACAAAAAAATAGGGTACCAATTTCCTTTTTGAAGCTATTAAAAAGTCTTAAAACAACTTATAGATTCTTGTTTTTCTTGAGTTACAATGTCGTCAAGTATATTTTCACAACTTTTATACAATAAAATACTTGGTACATACATTTTGAATCATTTTAACCAACAAAATAAATTTAATTAAACAAATTTTTAAGCACAATCAATTGCTTGCTATCGTCTACATTATGTATTTTAAATTGACATTAAATTTACAATAAAATAATGATTTAACAAAAAAATTGGGTACTAATTTCATTTTTGAAGCTATTAAGAAGTCTTAAAACTACTTATAGGTTTTTTTTTCTTTAGTTCCATTGTCCTATAGTATATTTTCACAACTTTTATACAATAAAATACTTGGTAGATACATTTTCAATCAATTTAACCAATAAAATAACTTTAATTAAACAATTTTTTTAAGCACAATAAAGTGCTTGCTATAGTCTACGTTTTGTATTTTAAATTGGCATTAAATTTACAATAAAATAATGATTTAACAAAAAAATAGGGTACTAATTTCCTTTTTGAAGCTATTAAAAAGTCTTAAAACTACTTATAGGTTCTTTTTTTTGATGAGTTGCATTGTCGTATAGTATATTTTCACAACTTTTATACAATAAAATACTTGGTACATACATTTTGAATCACTCTAACCAATAAAATAACTTTAATTAATCAATTTTTTTAAACAGAATAAATTGGTTGCTATAGTCTACGTTTTGTATTTTAAATTGGCATTAAATTTACAATAAAATAACGATTTAACAAAAAAATAGGGTACTAATTTCCGTTTTGAAGGTATTAAAAAGTCATAAAATTCCTTATAGGTTCTTTTATTTCATGAGTTGTATTGTCATATAGTATATTTTCACAACTTTTATACAATAAAATACTTGGTACAAACATTTTCAATCATTTTAACCAATAAAGTAACTTTAATTAATCAATTTTTTCAAGCACAATAAATTCATTTCTACAGTCTACAATTTGTATTTTAAATTGACATTAAATTTATAATAAAATAATGATTTAACAAAAAACTTGTGTACGAATTTCCTTTTTGAAGCTATTAAAAAGTCTTAAAACTACTTATAGGTTCTTTTTTTTCATGAGTTGCATTGTCGTTTAGTATAGTTTCACAACTTTTATACAATAAAATACTTGGTACATACATTTTGAATCACTGTAACCAATAAAATAACTTTAATTAATCAATTTTTTAAGCACAATAAATTGGTTGCTATAGCGTACGTTTTGTATTTTAAATTGACATTCAATTTACAATAAAATAATGATTTAACAAAAAAATAGGGTACCAATTTCCTTTTTGAAGCTATTAAAAAGTCTTAAAACAACTTATAGGTTCTTTTTTTTCTTGAGTTGCATTGTCGTCAAGTATATTTTCACAACTTTTATACAATAAAATACTTGGTACATACATTTTGAATCATTTTAACCAATAAAATAACTTTAATTCATCAATTTTTTAAAAACAATAAATTGCTTGCTATAGTCTACGTTTTGTATTTTAAATTGAATTAAATTTACAATAAAATAATGATTTAACAAAAAAAAATAGGGTACTAATTTCTTTTTTGAAGCTATTAAAAAGTCTTAAAACTACTTATTTGTTCTTTTTTTTCATGAGTTGCATTGTCGTCAAGTATACTTTCACAACTTTTATACAATAAAATACTTGGTACATACATTTTGAATCATTTTAACGAACAAAATAACTTTACTTACTCAATTTTTTTAAGCACAATAAATTGCTTACTATAGTCTACGTCTTGTATTTTAAATTGACATTAAATTTACAATAAAATAATGATTTAACAAAAAATAGGGTCCTAGTTTCCTTTTTGAAGATATTAAATTGTCTTAAAACTATTTATAGGTTCTTTTTTTTCTTGAGTTGCATTATCGTCAAGTATATTTTCACAACTTTTATACAATAAAATACTTGGTACATACATTTTGAATCATTTTAACCAATAAAATAACTTTAATGAATCAATTTTTTTATTCACAATAAATTGGTTGCTATAGTCTACTTTTGTATTTTAAATTGTCAATAAGTTTACAGTAAAATAATGATTTAACGAAAAATTGGGTACTAATTTCTTTTTTGATGATATTAAAAAGTCTTAAAACTACTTATAGGTTCTGTTTTTTCATGAGTTGCATTGTCGTCAAGATATTTTCACAACTTTTACACAATAAAATACTTGGTACATACATTTTGAATCATTTTAACCAACAAAATAACTTTAATTATTCAATTTTTTTAAGGACAATGAATTGCTTGATATAGTCTACGTTTTGTATTTTAAATAAACATTAAATTTAAAATAAAATAATGATTTAACAAAAGAAATAGGTACTAATTCCTTTTTTGAAGCTATTAAAAAGTCTTAAAACTACATAAGGGTTCTATATTTTCATGAGTTGCATTATCTTATAGTATATTTTCACAACTTTTATAAAATAAAATACTTGGTACATACATTTTGAATCATTTAAACCAACAAAATAACTTTGATCGATCAATTTTTTAAAGCATAATAAATTGCTTGCTATAGTCTACGTTTTGTATTTTAAAATGACATTAAATTTACAATAAAATAATGATTTAAAAAAAAAAATAGGGTACTAATTTCCTTTTTGAAGATATTAAAAAGTCTTAAAACTACTTATAGGTTCTTTTTTTTCTTGAGTTGCAGTGTCGTCAAATATATTTTCACAACTTTTATACAATAAAATACTTGGTACATACATTTTGAATCATTTTAACCAACAAAATAACTTTAATTAATCAATTTTTTCAAGCACAATAAGTTGATTGATATAGTCTACGTTTTGTATTTTAAATTGACATTAAATTTGCAATAAAATAATGATTTAACAAAAAAATAGTGTACTAATTTCGTTTTGAAGCTATTAAAAAGTCTTAAAACTACTTATAGGTTCTTTTTTTTGATGAGTTGCATTGTGGTATAGGATATTTTCACAACTTTTATACAATAAAATACTTGGTACATACATTTTAAATCATTTTAACCAATAAAATAACTTTAATTATTCAATTTTTTTAAGCACAATAAATTGTTTGCTATAGTCTACGTTTTGTATTTTAATTTGACATTAAATTTACAATAAAATAATGATTTAACGAAAAAATAGGGTTCTAATTTCTTTTTTTGAAGCTATTAAAAAGTATTAAAACTAGTTATAGGTTCTTTTTTTTTTCATGAGTTGCATTGTCGTATAGTATATTTTCACAACTTTTATGTAATAAAATACTTGGTACATACATTTTGAATCATTTTAACCAATAAAATAAATTTAATTAATCAATTTTTTTAAGCACAATAACTTGCTTGCTATAGTCTATGTTTTGTATTTTAAATTGACATTAAATTTACAATAAAATAATGATTTAACAAAAAAATAGGGTAGTAATTTCGTATTTTAAACTATTAAAAAGTCATAAAACTATTCATACGTTCTTTATTTTCATGAGTTGCATTGTCGTATAGTATATTTTGATAACTTTTATACAATAAAATACATGGTATATACATTTTGAATCATTTTAACCAGTAAAATAACTTTAATTAATCAATTTTTTAAACACAATAAATTGCTTGCTATTGTCTACGTTTTGTATTTTAAATTGACAATAAATTTACTATAAAATAATGATTTAACCAAAAAAATAGGGTAGTAATTTCGTATTTTAAGCTATTTAAAAGTCATCAAACTATTCATATGTTATTTATTTTGATGATTTGCATTATCGTATAGTATATTTTGATAACTTTTATACAATAAAATACATGGTATATACATTTTGAATTATTTTAACTAATAAAATAACTTTAATTAATCAATGTTTTTAAGCATAATAAATTGCTTGCTATAGTCTACGTTTTGTATTTTAAATTGACATTAAATTTACAATAAAATAATGATTTAACAAAAAAATAGGGTACTAATTCCGTTTTTGAAGCTATTAAAAAGTCTTAAAACTACTTATAGGTTCTGTTTTTTCATGAGTTGCATTGACGTCAAGTATATTTTCACAACTTTTATACAATAAAATACTTGGTCCATACATTTTGAATCATTTTAACCAACAAAATAACTTTAATTCATCAATTTTTTTAAGCACAATAAATTGCTTGATATAGTCTACATTTTGTATTTTAAATTGACATTCAATTTACAATAAAATAATGATTAAAGAAGAAAAATAGAGCAGTAATTTCGTATTTTAAGCTATTAAAAGTCATACAACTATTTATAGGTTCTTTCCTTTCATGTGTTGTTTTGCTGTATATTATATTTGGATAACTTTATTACAATAAAATACTTGGCACATATATTTTGAATCATTTTAACTAATAAAAAAACCTTAATTAATCAATTTTTTAATTCACAACAAATGGCTTGCTGTAGTCTACGTTTTGTATTTTAAATTGCCATTAAATTTACAATAAAATAATGATTTAACAAAAAAATAGGATAGTAATTTCGTCTTTCAACCTATTAAAAAGTCTTAAAAATATTTATAGTTTCTTTATTTTTATGAGTTTCATTCTCGTATACAATATATTGATAACTTTTATACAATAAAATAGTTGGTACATAGATTTTGAATCATTTTAACTAAGAAAATAACTTTAATTAATCAATTTTTTAAGCACAATAAATTGCTTGCTATAGTCTACGTTTTATATTTTAAATGGATATTAAATTTATAATAAAATAATGATTTAACAAAAAAAAATAGGGTGCTAATTTCGTATTTTAAGCTATTAAAAATTCATAAAACTATTTATAGTTTCTTTATTTTCATGAGTTGCATTGTCGTATAGTATATTTTGATAACTTTAATACAATAAAATACTTGGTCCATACATTTTGAATCATTTTAACTAATAAAAAAACTTTAATTAATCAATTTTTTAATTCAAAATAAACTGCTAGCTATAGTCTACGTTTTGTATTTTAAATTGACATTCAATTTACAATAAAATAATAATTTAACAAAAAAATAGGGTACTAATTTCGTTTTTGAAGATATTAAAAAGTCTTAAAACAACTTATAGGTTCTTTTTTTTCTTGAGTTGCATTGTCGTATAGTATATTTTCACAACTTTTATACAATAAAATACTTGGTACATACATTTTGAATCATTTTAACCAATAAAATAACTTTAATTAATCAATTTTTTTAACCTCAATAAATTGCTTGCTTTAGTCTACGTTATGTATTTTAAATTGACATTAAATTTATAATAAAATAATGATTTAACAAAAAAATAGGGCAGTAATTTCGCATTTTAAGATGTTAAAAAGTCATAAAACTATTTATAGATTCTTTATTTTCATGAGTTGCATTGTCGTATAGTATATTTTGATAACTTTTATACAATAAAATACTTGGTACATACGTTTTGATTCATTTTAACTAATAAAATAACTTTAGTTAACTAATTTTTTAAGCACAATAAAATGCTTGATATAGTCTATGTTTAGCATTTTAAATTGACATTAAATTTACAATAAAATAAAGATTTAACAAAAAAATAGGCTAGTAATTTCGTATTTCAAGCTATTAAAAAGTCATAAAACTATTTATAGGTTTTTTCCTTTCATGATTTGCATTGTCGTATGGTATATTTCTACAACTTTTATATAATAAAATACTTGGTACATACATTTTGAATCATTTTAACTAATAAAATAACTTTAATTTATCCATTTTTTTAAGGAGAATAAATTACTTGCTATAGTCTAAGTTTTGTATTTTAAATTGACATTCATTTTACAATAAAATAATAATTTAATAAAAAAATAGGGCAGTAGTATTTTAAGCTATTAAAAGTCATAAAACTATTGATAGGTTCTTTATTTTCATAAGTTGCATTGTCGTATAGTATATTTGGATGACTTTTATACAATAAAATACTTGGTACATACATTTTGAATCATTTTAACTAATAAAAAAACCTTAATTAATCAATTTTTTAATTCACAATAAATGGCTTGCTATAGTCTACGTTTTGTATTTTAAATTGACATTAAATTTACAATAAAATAATGATTTAACAAAAAAATAGGGTAGTAATTTCGTTTTTCAACCTATTAAAAAGTCTTAAAACTATTTATAGATTCTTTTTTTTCATGAGTTTCATTCTCGTATACTACATTTTGATAACTTTTATACAATAAAATACTTGGTACATTCAGTTTGAATCATTTTAACTAATAAAATAACTTTAATTAATCAATTTTTTTAAGCACAATAAATGGTTTGCTATAGTCTACATTTTGTATTTTAAATTGACATTCAATTTACAATAAAATAATGATTTAACAAAAAAATAGAGCAGTAATTTCGTATTTAAAGCTAATAAAAGTCATAAAACTATTTATATGGTCTTTATTTTCATGAGTTGTTTTGTCGTATATTATATTTGGATAAGTTTTATACAATAAAATACATGGTACATACATTTTGAATCATTTTAACTAATAAAAAAACCTTAATTAATCAATTTTTTAATTCACAATAAATGGCTTGCTATAGTCTACGTTTTGTATTTTAAATTGACATTCATTTTACAATAAAATAATGATTTAATACAAAAATAGGGCAGTAATTTCGTATTTTAAGCTATTAAAAGTCATAAAACTATTGATAGGTTCTTTAATTTCATGAGTTGCATTGTCGTATAGTAGATTTTGATAACTTTTATACAATAAAATACTTGGTGCATACATTTTGAATCATTTTAACAAATAAAATAACTTTAATTAATCAATTTTTTTAAGCACAATATGCTATAGTCTACATTTTGTATTTTAGATTGACATTCAATTTACAATAAAATAATGATTTAACAAAAAATAGAGCAGTAATTTCGTATTTTAAGCTAATAAAAGTCATAAAACTATTTATATGTTCTTTATTTTTAAGAGTTGTTTTGTCGTATATTATATTTGGATAAGTTTTATACAATAAAATACATTGTACATACATTTTGAATCATTTTAACTAATAAAAAAACCTTAATTAATCAAGTTTTTAATTCACAATAAATGGCTTGCTATAGTCTACGTTTTGTATTTTAAATTTACATTGATTTTACAATAAAATAATGATTGAACAGAAAAATAGGGTAGTAATTTCGTATTTTAAGCTATTAAAAAGTCATAAAACTATTTAAAGGTTCTTTCTTTTCATGAGTTGCATTGTCGTATAATATATTTTGATAACTTTTATACAATAAAATACTTGGTACATATATTATGAACCATTTTAATTAGTCAATTTTTAAGCACAATAAATTGCTTTGTATAGTCTACGTTTTGTATTTTAAATTGACATTTAATTTACAATAAAATAATGATTGAACAGAAAAATAGGGTAGTAATTTCGTATCTTAAGCTATTAAAAAGTCATAAAACTATTAATTTCGGATTTTAAGCTATTAAAAAGTCATAAAACTATTAATTTCGGATTTTAAGCTATTAAAAAGTCATAAAACTATTAATTTCGGATTTTAAGCTATTAAAAAGTCATAAAACTATTTATACGTTCTTTATTTTCATCAGTTGCTTTGTTGTATAGTGTATTTCCATAACTTTTATACAATAAAATACTTGGTCCATACATTTTGAATCATTTTAACTAATAAAAAAACTTTACAATAAATGGCTAGCTATAGTCTACGTTTTGTATTTTAAATTGACATTCAATTTAGAATAAAATAATGATTTAACAAAAAAATAGGACAGTAATTTCGTATTTTAAGCTATTAAAAACTATTTATTGGTTCTTTGTTTTCATGAGTTGCATTGTCGTATAGTGTATTTGATAACTTTTATACAATAAAATACTTGGTCCATACATTTTGAATCATTTTAACTAATAAAATAACTTTTGTTAATCAATTTTTTAAGCACAATAAATGGCTTGCTATAGTCTACCTTTTGTATTTGAAATTGACATTCAGTTTACAATAAAATAATGATTTAACAAAAAATAAGAAAGGAATTTCGTATTTTAAGCTATTAAAAAGTCATAAAACTATGTATAGGTTCTTTTCTTTCATGAGTTGCATTGTCGTATAGTATATTTCCATAACTTTTATACAATAAAATACTTGGTACATTCATTTTGAATCATTTTAACTAATATAATAACTTTAATTAACTAATTTTTTAAGCACAATAAAATGTTTGCTATAGTCTACGTTTAGTATTTTAAATTGACATTAAATTTACAATAAAATAATGCTTTAACAAAAAAATAGGGCAGTAATTTCGTATTTTAAGCTATTAAAAAGTCGTAAAACTATTTATTGGTTCTTTGTTTTCATGAGTTGCATTGTCGTATAGTATATTTGAATAACTCTTATACAATCAAACTTGGTACATACATTTTGAATCATTTTAAATAATAAAAAAATTTAATTAGTCGATTTTTTAAGCACAATAAATTTCTTGCTATAATCTATGTTTTTTGTATTTTAAATTGACATTCAATTTACAATAAAATAATAATTTAACAAAAAAATAGGGCAGTAATTTCGTATTTTAAGCTATTAAAAGTCATAAAACTATTTGTAAGTTTTTTCATGAGTTGTTTTGTTGTATAGTATATTTGGATAACTTTTATACAATAAAGAACTTGGTATATACATTTTGAATCATTTTAACTAATAAAAAAACCTTAATTAATCAATTTTTTAATCCATAATAAATGGCTTGCTATAGTCTACGTTTTGTATTTCAAATTGACATTCAATTTACATTCAAGTTATAAAAGTATTTATAGGTTCTTTACTTTCATCCGTTGCATTGTGGTATAGTTTATTTCCATAACTTTTATACAATAAAATACTTGGTACATATATTTTGAATAATTTTAACTAATAAAATAACTTTAATTTGTCAATTTTTTTAAGCACATTAAATTGCTTGCTATAGTCTACGTTTTGTATTTTAAATTGACATTAAATTAACAATAAAATAGTGATTTAACAAAAACATAGGGTGCTAATTTTGTATTTTTTGCTATGAAAAAGTTATAAAACTATTTATACATGCACCATTTAATAGTTTGTGGTTGACAGCATTATGGTTTGAAGCTATTTTATATATTTCCTACAAATTTCACAACAAGGTCAGAGATTTTGCAGAGTGCCTCCATACCTTTCAGAATATTAAGGTAAGAAAACAATTAGATTGAAATATTTATAATATGAAGTTGTTCTTGTAAAGAATATATTCAAAATATTCTAAGCTAGAATAACTGGGAAGATGATATTGGAAGTTTTACTTCCATAATCCAGTATTGGGCAATCTATAAAAGTGATACTTAAAAATATAGTAAAATTAATAAATATATAAGAAGAATAATTTTAAAAAATGTTCCACAAAAAACTTTTTACATACCCATGAGCTCTTTTTGAGAATAAACCTATTACTAATTGCCCCTCCCTCACTTAAGCATGTATTTAGAGGAGCCAATAAATGCGCTGATCACCTTGCATCTTTAAGTAGAGCATAGTGGCACAGGTGTTCAACCTAGATAACACCACCTATGAGTATACAAGAGTTACTGGAATTGGGTTCCTTAGGAAAATTTATGTTGTCAAGTAGTTGTTTTTGGGTTTTGACCCGTGTAACACCAAAAACCAAAAAAAAAAAAAAAAAAAGTTGCAGATTCCATATATTATAAAAAGATAAATATAATATAAAATAAAAATATATATGGACGAGTATGGACTGACTGAGGGTGTACCCGTAATCCGCTCATTTAATTGCAAAGCCTATCTTGTTTAAGCCTGTCCGTAACGGGTCATTTTTGTGCAGGCCCTAATGGAAAAAATCTTAGGCGAGTTCGGATGGGCCTACCGAGTTCCGAGTAACTTGCTCAGCCCTATTTATATAAATTCAACCCAGCAGCACCAGCCCATAACTCTCCTAAGTCCTAACTCCTAAGTCTCCTGACGCTCCCCCTCTCCCTCCACTTAGAAGTGCCACCTCCATTGTCACTGCTGGTTTGCTCGTTAGACGTCCTCCATCACCACCGCACGGAAGATGCCATCTGGTCTCTACCTTCTCTTCTACTGCTGCTCATTAAGGTAACTACATTCCCTTCATTTCCTTCCTTCCTTCAATTCTAATGTAACTCTCTTTTGTTTCTCTCTTATGCTCACTCACCCATTTATGACTGTGTATTCATTCCAATCATGAGATCCATCACTAAAATACCTTCAGGCATCACAATGCTACAAAGAATAGGAACTGGAATATTTATCTCCATAATTACAGTAGTAGTTGCTGCTCTTGTTCAAGCAAAAAGACTTGGCACAGAAAATACTTCAACAAATAAGAAGCTATTTACTCTAAAACTGCCAAATAGAAAGGGAACCAAAAGAAAATATTTAACTCACATCTAAAACAAATTTTTTTTCAACTTTCTTTGTTTTTTCAATTTTAACTTTTTCCCATGACATAAAAGCAAAGAATTGTAGTAAAGCTAAGAACCTTTATAGTAGTAAGCGTGAACATTTTCCTTCTTGTGTTCCTTTTCTTCTTGTTCTTTCTTTCAACCTCTCTTGCAACAATCAATCGTATAAAAAAGTATTAGTTTCTCAAAAATAAAAGATGAAAAACTAAGGACCATTCTGATATTTTAAAGGTGAGCATCAATCTTTTCTTGTATTCATTTTCTTCATAGTCTGTCTTTAACCTCTCTGCAATAATTGATTGTACAAAATGAATTAGTTTACAAAAGAATAAAGGTAGAAATATTATAAGAGCATAAAGTAAGCCTTAACCTTTCCTTATTTGTACTATTTTCCTCCATGTCTACGACAATCCCTTGCACAAAATGTATTAGTTTCCCATAAATAGATTGGAAATTTAAGAATGTTATAATTGCACAAAGGTAAGCCTCAACCTTTTGTTTCTGCTCTTTTTCTTCATACTTTTTGTAACCTCTTCTGCAACAAACATTTGTACAAAATGGATTAGTTTCCACAAAATAAAGGTTTAAAATCTAAGAAATATTATAATAGTATAAAGGTAAGAATCCTCCTTTCCTTTTGTTTCCTTTTGTTTGTGTTCTTTTCTTCATGTTTTGTCTTTAACCTCTCCTGTATCGAGTGTCAAAATCGATTAGATTCCCTGCAACGGAAATAGCACAAAGCAATTCATGAATCCAATCCTTTAGATGCCGGAAATACATAAAGTGACAAGGACAGAGGATGGTGATTAACAAAATGCAGAATAACATGAGAAAAACAGCATACCCATACTTAATGAATGCAAAGACTCTTTCCTCTCTTATCATACTAACTATATCATTTTTACTACCTAAGTGGCTATAATTGTTAAGCAAGGCAAATTTAACCTTTCAAACGCTTCTAACTACAACAATAGCCCCCATAAAAATAAGCTTGTTAATCAAGCTTATCCCTCTTCTCCATAACTTACTAGCCCCAAAAGAATGTGAATTAGTGAAATCAGCATATAAGCAATAAAGATATTCTAATGTCCCATCTGATTCATAAGATGGACAAGAAAGATTAAGAAAGATTAACAAACCATGGACAATACAAAATTTGTAGATAAGTTGGCATGCTAAAATCATAATAATGTCCACCATCCACACCACCATTGTGTTTAACCAAAACACGGGAACAAAATCCAACTGCATCAAGTAATGAGCATACAATAATAATTAATCAAACTTATAGCACAATAAATACAACACCTATTACCTATTAGTTAGAAGTTAGAAGTTCCAAACACACTTACTTTCAGTACTAGTCCCATGTGAGGTTTAATGTTGTCCGTGCGGTGCAATTAGGCCTGGCAGTTCCTCATAGAGATATTCAAGACCTTTCATGATTCCTTTCACGATATTCAATCGTGTTGGCCAATCAAAGCCTGCCTTGCATGCATCCTGGGGTCCTGAAACAAATAGACAAACAAAAGCATAAAATAAAAACTACAGTTATCAATTATAGACGAATATGGAATAGAGTAGGGGGCAAGAGAGAGAGTGAGAGTAGATAGGGAGACTTATTTAGAGGGGAGGGGACGATAAACTTTTATGGGTTAGATTTAAGAAAATTAGAGAAGTGGGGTTAAAAAGTTGCTTTTAATTAATCTTTCTCACTCTTTTATCGTACATTTTCTCTTTATTAAATTTTATAATCCCACTTCTCCAATATTTTTAAATTCAACACAATTTTTGTCTCCCCTCCACTTCCCTCCAAATCCCTCCTAGAAATCAACAAATTGAAAAATTGAAATAATTAGTACATTTCCACAAACTTCTATTAATTGAAAATTTGGTGTGACAGAGGTTATTAGATATTCTTGTGCAAAACTCAAGATCCAAGATAAAATGCAAATAGCAAAGTGAAGAAATGAAACAAACTAAAAGGTACCAAACAAAGAGGATTGAAGACAAATGGAAATATAAAATCACCAGCAAAGGCAAACCAAGGTAATTCAACATTTTTCCTATCAAAGTAACTTCACATGAATCAAGTTTCTAAGCATCATGGCAACATGTTTAACAAAGTGAATCTAAGCCAATAGTGTCTCACCAATGACAAGTGTTTAGCTCTCTCACTCTAAGTGTCTAGGCTTGTGTTTACATTCAAATCCACCTTACTTAATCCCCTTTCCATAAGCTTGGCTATCATCTAAGTTCTCCATTGTTAACAATGAAATGATAAACAAGGATCAAAATGACTTTTATTGGGTGGTAAAGTAGGCTTGGCTAAGAAACAAGTGGGAAACAAAAGAGAATATATCAAAGGTACTTTAGAGCAAGAGTCATTTTGGAAATCATAGTATAGAAAGAATATGAATCCCAAATAGATTCTCATCCTTAAATCACTATCATAAATAAAATACACCAATACAAATCAAATGATCCATGAACTTAACTTACCCAAAGTGAGTAATAATTAGAAGGCAACTTGGAGTGTACTGTTTTACTCTCCTCACTTCCTCTCTTCAGGATTCATTTCCCTCCTTTCCACTAGCCTAACCCCTACCATAGGCTTGTAATATTTCTAATATCTCCACCACTCTTTATAGCAATAGAGCAATGAATCAAGAGGACTTTGTTTTTGGTTGTAATGTCGAAAAGGCTATGATGAGAATGGTAGAATCAATGGCACATGGTCAAGCATTATGCATAAAATTAGTTATAACCAAGAAACCAAGTATGATTTCTTGAATTTTTCTGCCACCAACAGAAAACCAATGTCATATATTCCATATGTCTAAACAACACTTGTAAAGCTCGAGAATGCATAGAATAACTCCATCTCACAATTTTTTCTATTGTTTTTTTTTTCCAACAATATTTTTTTTCTTTTCTTCTTTTCAAGTTTTTTTGTTTCTTTCCCCTATTTTTTTCCTTTTGCCTTTCATTGGCTCTTTCTGTTCTCACAATTTTTTTTTTGCCACGTTTTTTTCATCTATATTTTTTCTTTTCTTTTCTTTTTTGTCCTCAGATTTTTTTCCTTTCTGCTATAACCAGCAAGCAATAAAAAGACTCAAGTTCAGCAATAAACAGTATGATTTCTTCAAAATTGAAATATGAATCACATGCATAGTTCCTGTGCCATAATGCAATGTATGGAAAGAATGAAAGTGAATGGCTCAAATTGGCTGACAAGGGATTAATTTCAGGGACTTGTGTTTGGGACAACAGGGTGAAAAAAAATGCCTCTATCATGTTTATGAACTCAATTGCATGTATGTGGTCTTGATCAAGAAACAAGACAAGTTCTGGAGTAAATTAGATCTAAGTGGAGCATGCACACTAATTTTGAATGGAATTAAGACCCAAATCCTTCCAACAAGGTTTGTGCATTCCAAGCATTAATCACAGAGGGCTAAATACATGGTCATTCTCAATGAACATTATATGTCATGATAATGACTTTTAGATAATTTACCATATCAGTAGCAAAATATGAACAAAAATTTGCTCTATCTTCATAAGGATCAGATTTGGTGAAGCAGAATTCAGATTAAGAGTAGCAAGGTTAAGCAATGGACATGGCAATTAATCAAGGTAGGCCATTTCGCTCTGGCTATAAACAAAATGAATGCCTTTCTCATTTCCATGTCTAACTAATGAAAATATGTGGTCTCAAACAAGATGCAAGCCAAGTTCTAGAGTAAGGAAAAGATAGGTGGTACACACATGAAATGAATATGAATAGGCTCAAAAACCTCGCTAGGTCATGACTACCAACTTAATATTCACCTAAAGTCAAAACAGTTGCCATGTAGCTTTTCCACTCAACACATGATCAATTACTCATCAATGAATGAAGAGAAACCAAAGTTTACCTCATACTTGGGATTCTCACTCAAAGGAAGTTACACAAAACTCAAAACAAATTTTTTTCAACTGTCCTTTACTTTTAACCTTCAACTTTTTCCCATAACGTAAAAACAAAGGAAGGCACACAAAACTCAATATAATATGCAATCAATCCAACTGAATCAAATGATACACAACACACCAAAAGTGTCAAAAAAAGCGTACAACCGGGCCAAGTACGTTGCATCTTGAACAACAAGCTCCTCAATGTTATTTGTGGGGAATCCTCATTGAAAGACTTCAAAAGGCCAGCCCCTTCAATCTCTTGATAACAAGATGCAAAACAACACAAGCATGAGTACCTTTCGTGAGGGACCTGACCCAGTTATTGCTGCTGTTGGTGGATCTACCTATTAAAAAATAGAGACAGAAAAGGAACGTAAGTCCTATTTTAACAACCCAGCACATGACATTATTAAGAACAAATTAACAGAATAAAGGCAGGCAAGGATAACACGAGATTGAAATCCTTAAGGATGAGCCTGACAGATGCAAAATTTGTATAAGTAATAGACAAAACTTTAAGCATTCGTTCAAATAAATTGAATAACTTACCTTGATTTTATTAGCCCCATGAGCCCCAAACCTATGGTCAACGTCACACAGCAGTCTACATATCAGATCCTTGGCCTCAAGTGTCAACTGTGCATCTTCCGGAAATTTAAAATGATTTCTCCAATGAACAATCTGCTAGCAGTCATGAAACAATTATACAGAAGAATTTGTGGATACTGACATAAACATCACGAGAAGAGCTTTCAAATATGAGTATGAATGAATGTAGTAGCTGTAGCAAGAAGATGAGGCAAAGTTTGTCAAACATGTCTAGCACAGTGCGGCCCATTTTATCATTAGTTCAAATTTGCTTCTCAATTTGTCACAAAGTGGGAGGCAGTAAGAATAGGGCAAATGTGAGTGCAATATCCCCTACAAGATTAATTAAGTATCGCTGGTAATACACATTTTCTAAAAATAAAATAAGAAACGTATACATGCTGTGCCATGGAGGTTTCTGCTCTCAGCATACCACTTAGAACGCCTAAGGATTTAGTGCAAGTTGGATAAAGTGCATTGCATTCTGTAGAATTTTTTTTTATTTTAAAAATTTGGGACATGCGTTCCAAATCATAGGTAGAGTATGATTCATAAAATAATTTCGTCACAGCAATTAATCAAAGATGATGGATCTGGGTGATATATAGAACAACTTGGCTCAAAAAAATAGTAATTAATTAAGGGGCTAGTAACACTAACAATCAACCCCATTGCTTCCACTGTGAATGCGATCCGATCGACCGCTCAACACGAGTGGGAATTTATTTTTAATCTGTCGCTCAACCCTATTCTCCATGCTCAAGTGTTTGTAAATAATTTGCATTTAAGAATCACTGTAATTTATCAAGAGAACTCACATAAATGCTAATAGTTATCTATTTTATAAATAACATTTATACAAAATCACAATATTTATGAACATGCACTGCTAGGGAATAATCTCAAAGGTAAGGATAAACCCACATCGACGACGACCGGGCCCAACCTCGATGGCGAGGGAATCAAAATCAAACCCAACACTTCTAATCCACACACACACGCACACGCACACGACCTTTGGTCTTTCAAAGGCCAAGTGAGGAAGAACTGCAGAAACATTAACATTGGCCCACCCACCTCCATCGCTTCCGGCTCCCTGCATCAGTCTAACTTAGACTGATTTAGGAGATTGCTTCAAATTCTGATTTAGGAAATAAAAAGGCTCGCTCTCCCGCCACAACGGAACCATTGCTTCAAGAATTCTGATTTAGGAAATAAAACCCGACAACTGATTTGGGAAAGTGAAGTAAGAGGCCGCAATGGCACTATTTTGCAACGGCAAATTCGCGTAACCTAATTTTTTTTTTTTTTTTGTTGAACGAGTAACATAATCTTTGATTTAACTTACTCCTTTTCCCCCCGGGATTGGGGCTGTGTGGTAATGTGTTATTTTTGCAGAATTACCCATAAATTTAAAAAAAAAATAGCAAAAAGCTCATGCTTTTTTTTATGCCTTTATTAATTTTATGTTTGATAATAAAATTTATCAACTTGTCCTTAATTTCTTAACTTAAATAAATAAAAGATATTAAACGTAGAAAATTTATTTTTTTTTGGAATATAGTTTACTGAGTATAATTATAACTCATGAAAGAGTTGATTCCTGAGTCTTTGAAGTGGAAATCAGCAAAATATCCAGAACAAAAATTTGAGAAAAATATCAACAAAAGTATGTAGTTATTGTTAATGGTTTCTAAGAAGCTATGCTACAAAGGTCAACCTTTCCAGAAAGTGGCATCTGGATGTAACTATGCTAAACTATAGTCTAACCGCAACTTTGATACATAAACATTCAAACATGACATTTTATTTTCTCTACACTATCAAAATTTATTAGTCAATTAGATTTCTCTTAAAAAAGTCAACTCCAGATGATTTTTTTTTTAGGTTCCCGTACTTTTTATGCCTAGCAATTAATATCACCTTATCAATATATCAAATTTATGGAGGTAAATAACCTGCCATCTATAGCTAGAGATCAACAAACTGAGTAGGTCCTACGAGTGGGAAAACTTACCAGGCAAATTCTAACAGCCAATTGAACTTGCATTAAGGCAACTTATTTGCATGAAAATACAATTGAAGACCACAACATTTCATTTTTTTTTTCTGTTTCAGCAGATTGTGTTATCATTGCTATAAAAATAAAAATAAAAAAAACTGGCTGGAAAAATGCACTCAGCAGCAGCTACCCCATAAAAGATATTATCCTTTCACCAAAAAAAAAACAGAGATATGTTTATTCTCCTATGAACCAATACATCAAAATAGAGACTAGAAATCACGAAAACTACACGACATGTTTTTACTACTCTGTCCTGGTTCTATAACAACAGATTCCATTATCAAGTTTTTAGCAAAAGGATTCAAATGATGACAAGGCCGTTTCATCAAATATAAGCATTTGTGCAAGCAGTTTGCATAGACACGTACCTAGTGCATTTCTCACTCATATGCACCAAAACTTGAGAAGCACATTTCAGTTGAAGTCTATTCCAGAAACCAAAAGAAGACTTCCAAGCAAAGCTTTCTTTTTGAAATTGTGTCACACCGCACTGTCTAAAGCAATGGCATTAATACCGGATTTAGTGAAGATAACAGCACCGTTTACTTGCTAACCAGTCCTGATAAAAGTTAAATGCCATGACTGGTTCTTCCAGTTTGCAGTATTTGTTAAAAAGAATCTGAACTGGAACATGATCGATCAATGAACCAGATTTCTGTACTTTGGCAAAAAGCTCTTCTGCCTCTTTTAAGTTACCTCTTATGCAGTACCCTCTAATTAGTTCAGTGTAAGTAATCATATCTCATTTTGAGCATCTCATCAAGTAATAGAAGTGGGAAACTAAGGTTGCCTAAATTGCAAGCAGCACCAATCAATAAATTGTACGTAACCACATAGACACCATTTGAAACATATCTTCCTTCAGAGAATAAGCATCATAAAAGTTTCCAATCTTCACTTGTGCATTAATTAATACATTATAAGTAAATACATTGGGCCGAACACCAAAAGCCAACATCTGATCTTTCATAAAGAATGCATTGCTAAGATCTCCACATCTTCCATAATAGTCAATTAAAAGGTTCCATATTAAAGGCTTGGGAACTGTAAAATGATCCAACATAAATTGAAGCAATTGTTTGGCTCTTACAGCATTCAAACAGAGGCATAATTCCCATTTTAGACATAACCCCAAGAAGGTAGCAAGCTTCATTGATCTTGCCTTCCTTGCAAAGGGCACTGATTAGAGTATTGTAAGTGAACACATCAGGAAGCAAACCTTTCTTAAGCTAAAAACATATATCATTTGTGCTATTTCAAAGCATCTAAAATTCTCATTTTGATTTAGAAGACAGGTTCACCACAGCTCCTTTTGCTCCACCGAATTTTGCAAAACATTTGTTCAACTAAGCAAATTATTAGAGTTTAAAATAGACAATTCAACCAGAATGTGGCAAACCTTAGCAATTTGTATGCTGAATTTAAAATTTTTAAATATACAATCATGAATCATAGTTTGCCTTTCCTGTAACACTGAAGGAACAAGTTTTCTATCATGGGAAAAAGTTAAAGAAAACATACCATGCAAGGGCATTTAGAGCTATTTATCTCAATCAATGCAGCATCACCAATACAAGAAACTGATCATGACTCATTAGCTACTTGTACCTTGTAAGATGCAACTACTAGGAAAAGTAAACTACAAGATATGTAACAATAAAAAAAAACAAAAAAAAACATGGCGTAACAGAAATTGCAACCACTGAAAAATGAAAAGAACAACAATAAGACAGCAACCAATTAAGTCAAAGCTTAATAAATGACATTCAAGAAATCAGTCTCCTGACTAATGGAAGGTAGAATATTTGAGCTACTGACCCCACAACGTAATTGATGTATCACACTTGTGGCCGATTCAAAGAATTTGGCTTCGCATATTCTTGCAATTGTTGCTGAGTTTCCAGATGAAAAATAAGGTTAGAAAGAGAGAAATAATGATAAAATACTTCATTCTACCATAATCCATTTTTTCTTGGATGATTCTACCATAAAATTGTAACATAACAATGGACCGTCTGAGGGCATCTTGTTTAAGTTCTATTTTCTGAGCAGTTTTTGCTGTAATAATGATGGAAATGCAGCCTAGAAAGCTATTTCTGACCTCCCTTAAAATGCTTGTAGGGATTTTAGTATATGATGATTGATAGATTAAAGTTTCAAATTTAGACTTGCCTAAATTGCAAGCAGCACCAATAAATAAATTGTACGTAACCACATCGCGATAGACACCATTTGAAATGGCCGAACACCAAAAGCCAACATCTGATCTTTCATAAAGAATGCATTGCTAAGATCTCCACATGTTCCATAATAGTCAATTAAAAGGTTCCATATTAAAGGCTTGGGAACTGTAAAATGGTCCAACATAAATTGAAGCGATTGTTTGGCTCTTACAGCATTCAAACATAGGCCCTGTATCATAATATTATAGGATACTTGATCAGGCATAATTCTCATGGCTACAATTCTTAAGCAAGGCAAATTTAGCCTTTCAAATGCTTCTAACTACAACAATAGTCCCCATAAAAACTTATGCTTGTTAATAAAATGAAAGATAGAATAACACTCTGAAAAAAAATCAAGTTTATCCATCAAAACTGATTTAGTTCTTCACAGCTTACTAATCAGCATATAAGCAATAAAGATATTCTAATGTCCTATCTGATTCATAAGATGGACGAAAAAGATTAACAAACAATGGACAATACAAAATCTGTAAACACATGTACATACCGATAAGATAAGTTGGCCTGCTAAAATCATAATAAGGTCCACCATCCACACCACCATTGTGAACACGGGAGCAAAATCCAACTGCATCAAGTAATGAGCATAAAATAAAAATTAATAATAGCACAACAAATACAACTCCTTTTACTTTTTAGTTAGAAGTTCCAAACACACGTACTTTCAATACAAGTCCCATGTGAGTCTTATTCTCACTATCCCCCCACTTGAACAACTGAGATGATTCAAACACAATCAGACACTATGAGAGGATGCATATATACATAGCTTGGTAAAACAAGATATATAGAGAAGCCATTTTGAACTCTCCAGATTCAATCATTTACGGGGAAATTGATTTTATCAGACACTGTGGTTGTAGAGTGATGAATTTCTGCTTCACTAGCATACAAAGAATATAAATCACCATGATTCCTAGTGTGAAAAGGGGCTCATAAGACTAAGTAAGCACATTTGAAGATTTAAGTTGTTCGTGCCGTGCAATTAGGCTTGGCAGTTCCTCCTAGAGATATTCAAGACCCTTTGTGATTCTTTTCACAATATTCACTCGTGTTGGCCAATTAAAGCCTGCCTTATCTGCATCCTGGGTCCTGAAACAAACAGAAAAACAAAAGCATAAAATAAAAACTAACTACAGCTATCAGTTATAGGTGGATATATAATAGAGTAGTGTGGGAGAGGGGAGAGTAGATAGGGAGACTTATTTGGAGGGGAGGGGAGGACAAACTTTTAAGGGTTAGATTTAAGAAAATTAGAGATGTGGGGTTAAAATTAATTAATCTTTCCCGTACATCTTCTCTTTAATAAAATTTTATAATCCCACATTTCCAATATTTTTAAATTCTACACAATTTTTTTCCTTCCCTCCCCATCCCTCCTAACAAATTGTACATTTCCACAAACTTCTATTGATTGAAAATTTGATGTGACAGAGGTTATTAGATACCCTTGTACAAAACTCAAGATCCATGATAAAATGCAAGTAGCAAAGTGAAGAAATGAAACAAACTACAAGGGACCAAACAAACAGGATTGAAGACAAATGGAAATATAAAGTCACAAGTAAAGGCAAACCAAGGTAATTCAAACATTTTTCCTTATCAAAGTAACTTCACATGAATCAAGTTTCTAAGCATCATGGCAACATGTTTAACAAAGTGAATCTAAGCCAATAGTGTCTCACCAATGGCAAGTGTTTAGCTCTCTCACTCTAAGTGTCTAGGCTTGTGTTTACACTCAAATCCACCTTACCTAATCCCCTTTCCATAAGCTTGGCTATTATCTAGGTTCTCCACTTTTAACAATGAAATGTTAAACAAGGATCAAAAGGACTTTTATTGGGTGGTAAAGTAGACTTGGCTAAGAAACAAGTGGAAACAAAAGAGAATATATCAAAGGTACTTTAGAGCAAGAGTCATTTTGGAAATCATAGGATAGAAAGAATATGCATCCCAAATAGATTCTCATCCTTAAATCACTATCATAAATAAAATGCACCAATACAAATCAAATGATCC